>WYDI02028388.1:0-54245 GCA_009867235.2 Psittacus erithacus
CTTAAACAGGGGAAGTTTAGATTGGATATAAGGAAGAAATTCTTTACTGTGAAGGTGGTGAGGCACTGGAATGGGTTGCCCAGGGAAATTGTGAATGCTCCATCCCTGGCAGTGTTCAAGGCTAGGTTGGACAGAACCCTGGGTGACTTGGTTTAGTGTGAGGTGTCTCTGCCCATGGCAGGGGTTTGTAACTAGATGATCTTAAGGTCCTTTCCAACGCTAACTATTCTATGATTCTAAACATATGAAATAACACTTCTCTAAAAATTTAATCTTCTTGATGCAAAATGTATTAAAAATACACTCTAATCTACAGAGTAAGTAAATCCAACAGTAAATGAATGCCTGTATCTGCTAGTTTAAATTATACCTTTTTTCATCAAAGCAATCATTTTTAAGCCAAATATAACTTGCAATATAAGAAGCCAGATTCAAGTATTGGTCTTCAACCATATTAAAAACAAAACAAACTTATCTTGATTAATGGAGCAATAAAACAGTTGGGTTGATGCAATGAGAAAAGATAATCATATGTGTTGAAGGATATCTCTAAATAGATGCTGTTCAGATACTCTCTTTATGTCTCAAAAAGAATCCAGATAAAGTGATGCAGAATTTGCAGAATTATGAATCTCCCAAATGATCAGGTGAAAAACATAGTGAGCCAAGTGTGGTAAAATTTTCAATAGTAAGTAACATTTTAAGGTAAGGAGGAAAAAAATCCCCAAACAACCAAACGAAAAACAAGTCAAGGCACTGCAAATTTTCTACTCATGACTTCTCTAGGTGGCCTGCTGGGAGCACAGATTTCAAGTCTGGATTTCAAGTCACAGAAGTGTTGTACATGCTTTGGTGAGCACCAAAAGTGGTCTGCAGTTCTAATGCTGTGTGCAAAACAATGTGACAACATAAAGAAAGGGTAATGCTTTGTGAGATATCCTGAGCAACGACTCAGGAACTCATCCTTCCATTTCTATCCTCTCCTACCATGGTTGGCAGATTATAAGAGTATGGGGAAGAAGAATGAAATGTTGCCCAGGGAAAAAAACTTGAGATTAATTTGTGGGCAAATAGAATTTCAGCTAACATAGAAGAGGAGGAATGTTTCTGCCATCGACAGAATCAGAAGTTATTACTGTATTTACAGGGAACAGAGCAGAATAATTAAAGTCCAGAACTTTAAGCCAGTTTCTTCCAATGCGAACTTACCAGAATGATGCAAAGCTGCAAAATGGACTTCCTACCTTTTGTCCTTACCCTGTAGTCTGCTGGATGCCAGCACAGAGCAGGCAAAAAAGGGGTTTTAAGTTCTGTATGGCCTGGTAGTTCTGAAAAGCCCCCAAACTCACTTTTCTGGGATGTCTGTATTGTTGAAATGACAGAAATGTGGATTGTGACCAGGATGAAGTATCTCAACATCTTCCCCTTTAAAGATGCTATTGAGCTATTAAACTGATTAGACTGCAAGGGTCACATTACATTACAGTTAAATTTTAAAATAAGCTACATTACCTTTTATTGCCCACAGTATTCCAACCAACCTTTCTGTGCCCTGGTAACCTGTAATCTGGTTAATTTAGCCTGACTTAATGTGTTACTCTCTGTCATTAGTTATTTAGTTTCTTTCTGTTATATGAGATGAGGTTACAAATAAGGAATGCAAATGTGATTGGGAAAAAGACAAAAGCCTGGGAGACAAGTCCTATAAAAACTGTTTGGAACTGCCTCAAATAATGTGAAGATGAGGAATCAGAGGACTAGTACCATGAATAAAATGTAACAGAAAATCCAGTGGCTGCACAAGGCATAACTTGAAAAGTATTTTTACCAGCTATTTTTGAATACAATTCTACAGAACCTGCCTCTGGTAGGGGACACAATGCAATAAGAAATAGCTGAATTCAACAAATTCTCCAAAAAGTAGCATTTAATTCTTTGAACATTTTCTTAACCAGAATCCAAAATGCTTCTAGAAGGTTAACTCTTACATGAGGAAAAAAATTCTTTACAATGAGGGTGGTAAAATACTGGAACAGGTTGCTCTGAGAGGTGGTAGATGTGCCATCCCCAGAGATACTCAAGGCCAGGCTGGATGTGGTTCTGGGCAATCTGATCTAGTTGGAGATGTCTGTGCTCATTGCAGAGGGGTTGGACTAGATGACCTTTGAAGGTCCTTTCCAACCCAAGCTATTCTATAATTCCATGATTATTGTCATTCCTACACAATTAAAAAAGGAAAACAGACCTCTAGAAAGTTAATCAATCCCTACAGTATAGCAGGAATAAACACTGGAGCTAACTCTAACATGCACTAAGTGTCATAATGAAGAACTATAAGGACAGATTAGTACAACAGAAGGAGAAAGAGAAACTTATTTTAGCAATCCAAAATACTCTAAAGCACACAGTATGGAAGGCTGAAATGATACTATTTAAATGAGAAACCGTTTCAGTTGCTGAAAGCTATGTGAAAGAAATATCAGTGTTCCAAATGAGTGGTTTCCTATTGCCTAAAGCTTTGCTGTAAATATGCCAGCTTTCAGTAAACTTAAAATTCATTTTAGTGCTAGCAATGGAAACAGCAGTCTCTCTTTTCCATGAAAAATTACAGAAGGTAATTGCCAATAATCGTTCACTTTGTAGACACTACAAAGTCAGTCCAAAATTTAATTTACAAAACTCCTGGTTAGTTGTTACAGTTCTTGCTTGTCATGCCATTTTGAACACTAATAAACAGTATTCTTTTCTTAATTTGTTCTTGAGAAAATATCAGTGATGGAGATTCCATACACTCCCCAAGCAATCTATACTATCCCTTAGCTATTCTTGTATTAGAAATTTTATCTTAATGTGTACGTTAAATTGCCTTTCCTGCAATCAATGCCTATTTCTACTACCTTCCATGCCTGTCGGACATACAAAACAATTTATTTACTTAATATTGGCATTGTTATGCTTTTACATTTTTATCACAGAGTATGCTGAAAGTTGATTCAACTTAACCAAACATTTTATGTTGCAGATCCTGTGAGAGAACACAATCTACCTGTGCTGCCAACACTATTTCCAATACTTTAATTTTTCAAACTAGTATTTTATTTTTGAGGCCTGGAATTAAACACTATGATTTATGACTACATTAATGGGTCAGTAGACTAGCTTATCTCTGTTAAATTGTTTAGCATACAATTTTAAGTAGAAAATTAGGATCCACACAAAAGAGTATACATGCAACCTGCAAAGACCATTTCAAGCATGCAGTTCAAACCTGATAGGGTATACATGCTTTGAACCAACTAGTAATTATATCTTAAATTGAAAAAAAACCCCAACTCAAGAATTTTTGTTGCATTTAAGATTTCTATTAAGATATGTAATTATTTAATCAGCATAAAGCAGCCACAAAGTAACCACAGTACAACTTTATGCCCTAAATAAATTTGGTCAAATGTGTTTAAAGGGCTCTTTGCAGGCTTCCCAAAACAAGGAACAGTCCCAGTCTCAAACACTGGCAGGGCAGAGAAGAATGAAAGAGAATAGGGGAAATAAAGAAACTGCACAATTAAAACAGAAAGGAAATTTTGCAAACATATTACCAAATACCTACAGGAATGGCACCTGGTGCAACCTACAAAATAAAAGAGAGGATACAAAATGAATATAGGAAACACAAACCTGATATTGATGGACGTCATAAAAGCAGTACATTGACGGAAAAAAAATGGTTACAGACAAAAATACAACAAAATGAGATAAGCAAGTGCACCAACACACTCTTAATATAAACAAAACCCTAGGTTTCAATTGCTCTACCTGAAAATCTCTGGAGAAGTTCCTAAACCTGTGCAGATGTTAATGTTACATTTCTGCTGCTTCTTTCCTCCCACAAGGGCTTACAAGCTCTTCCTAAAGCCAACGGTTTTCTACAATTTACTAAGACAAAACCAATATTAATTGATATTGTTAAAAACAAACAGACAATGACACTTATTCTGCATGCATATCAACATCCCTGAGGACTTTTTAGTGGAAGTATATTTGGCTGTTAAATTCTCCAGGGTAGACAGAACAAAGACCAAGAGTATCCAGAATTTTTAGGCTTCCTAACTGCTAGCACAGGCTTGTCTCCAAATAGCTGTAGTAGTAACTAATACAATTCCATGACAACGTCTTGATTTTCCTACATTCTTCATGTAGATGATAATCAGCACTTGAAACACCCACAGAAAAAGAGTTGTTTTTTTGAAGAGATGCTTCCAACACTTGCCCTCCTCATTTCTGATTGAAACCACTCACATCTTTCAGCGGAAAAATCTGAGATTCACAGTCTCACAGAGGCAAAGCAAGTGAGATCCTCAGTCACACTGGCAAGGGGTTTGCAATCAGTCTGTACTGGCACTGACCTCATTGCTTTTCTCTAACCTGCACAAGATGAATTCTACAAGGCCTAATTTAACAAGGCTATATTTAACATTATCATCAGTATCAGAAAAATAACATGAAGTGCTGCCAGAAAAATAACATGAAATGCTTCCTGAGAAGTCTTTGTGATGGCTTTAGTTCCAAAACTGCTTAGATCAACAGAACCCAAGAAGGAGAACAAATCAATCCAAAATTCTGAGCAACTGGAAAACTGAAGGAGGTAAACCACTCTGAGAAGACTGCACAGGACAACAGGTTTTTTTTTTCTTTAAAGAGAGTTCATTTAAAAAGTTTTTAATTGCAATAATAATAATAAGAAGAAGAATAATGCTCTTCACCATTTATGCCATTTCCACTTTGGAGCAAAAGATGTCAAACAGCCAACAAGAGAACAAGGATGGATGCTGAGCAGTGCTTTAATTCTGAATTATTTCAATCACCATCAAAACCTTTCCAGTCCCTGCACAACGCACAAGTAGGGTTATAAAGTCAGACACTAAAAAGCACTACAACAATTTTTACTGTTATAAGTTGAGGTTCAAAGGGTCACACCCTTTCCCGAATAAAAAGCTGACAGAAAAGTTTTGAAAAAGTATCTTCTGTTCCTCATACAAATGAGCCACTCCTGGGTGACAGCAAGAAACAAATGTCAGCATCTTCTGCACTTCCACTAATTAACAATAGCATTTGCTTAAAACAGGGCAGATATTTAAAAAACAAATTCCTTGCGGATTTCAAGGAACTCAAAGAGAGAAAGAATAGTTTCAGAAAGCAGTAAACATTAGATATTCATCCTACCCAAATAAAGGAAGAAATATAATGGTACAATAATGACTCGATGTAAAGATTTTTATTTTTCTTTCTTAAGTAGAAATATTTGGAAAAGGAAAAAACCCTATCTGCATAAAACCTAAAATATGAGAAGCAGATTTTTTTGCTTTGCCTTTCCGTTTTGTTTATTTTAAATAATAATATTAATGTGCTATTACATTGGGGAAGAATATTTCCTGAATTATTATTTCGTAATGTGACTATTAGAGTGTCACAGAAGTGCTATACAGGGATAGTAGTATTATGAGAACTCTCCTCTTGAGAGAATACTGGCTGCAAAACAAGTTCAAACAATAACAGTGGAAGATATAAACAATCAGGCAAATATTAGAGAAAAATGTTTAAGTATTTAAAATATGTCAGTAATCCTGGTTAAAAAAAACAAAACAAACAAACTTATTTTAACTTATCTGGATATCACTGAAAATCCAGGGATGCAGCAGTGGACTGTAGGCATCCACAGAAACATGAGGGTTACTGCACAGGTATGAGTGCATGCTGGGGCACATGAAATGCTTTAAAACACATGCTGGCACACCTCATAAGCATGACATCAATTTTATGTTCTAATGAGCAATGCAGAAATTACCTTACACGAGTTTATTCATCAAACACTGCATGTGGTATTGGTAAACACCTTGCTAGTTGAGTAGTACATAATGGATATGAATGCTGATTAGCTTCTTTTAACTTGGAAGTTAAATCCTGAGGTCTATTTATCTCTTTTTTTGAGAGATTCAACAAGATTTGTCATACAAGGCAATAAGGCAGTTACTATATAGCTTTTTTCACCAACCCTGACTACCAGAGCAGAAGAAATTAGCGCCCTCCCATGGAAGCAAAAGAGTAAGGAAGCAAGTGGTTTGGGAAGCCTTATGTAAACGGATATCAGATCACATGGTTTAAATTCCTATCTCAGCTATGGTTTACTCAGGTCTTAAGGTGCTCATGTGGATTAATTTAATTTATGCTAGTTAAACAGACCACTTAATTATATCAGCACTTGGCAGTGCTGCTCTAGTTAAAGGTCTGTTTGCAATGTCACATCTATAAATTAATTTTTGGAGGGTTTGCAGCAGGACTCTATTATAATTCCCACAGCATTTAAATTTAGAATGCATTTTCTTTTTGTCTTAAGATTACTTAAAATCTTAATTTAACTAATTTAACTTAATTAACTAACTCAATTTCCTAATTTAAGTTAGGAAAGTTAGTATGACTGCTTTCGTTATGCATTTATCTGACGACAGTGAGTTATTTTGATATCAAAATCAACTGATTTTTCAATTAGAAGACTGAATAAATTATGTTTAGCCAGTGTCACTACTGGAAACTAACATGCACAAGCACGTAGATGTTATATGTTGACTTCACATCAGCAATCCCTACTTACTCGATACATTAATTTACTAAGATACAGTGAAACCATCATAATAGTAAGACCTGCAGAATTTAATAAGCATTACCTGTGCTTACTAGCCCATCCTGAGCTACCACGTAGTCTGCTGAGAAGGCACCTGTTATTTTAGTTTGTCTGGCTGTTTTATGCACGAGTTACGTGCAACTGCTGCACTCCCAGCTTCACTCTGCTGGAAATCTCACATCCGCAACAAGTTAGAAGCACTACATGCATCACTGACACTTGCGTTAACACACAGGCAGTTAAATCTGATTTTCTCTCTCACATCCATGTTATGCATGCATTATTTCAAAGAATTAGAAAGAGCTGTGCTGGCACAAGCCATGTGATGCCAAAGGAATAACAAATTGCATGGAGCACTTGCATCCAAGGATAAGGTCAATTATCATTATCTGTGACAGCAGGCAGATCTCTGTATATCCTGAGATAAGTCTACAGCATTCTGGAAAAAGAGCACATCACTTCCGGCAGATCTGATGGATCATATCTGGTTGGTCTTAAGCATCAACAAAACATGCAAGAGAGAAGACAGATACAGCTAAGTTATCTGGCACCAGATTGCCTAAGTAGTTCAGGTTGCAGAGACGGAGAAACCCTTCCCTTCCCCTGTATCTCCCAGGCTTGGTAATGACCACTTATGGAGATGCCACTGGCCTGTATCCCCCCATACCTAAGGAAAGTGGCCTTGCAGGTACAGAGCCATCCTAGTAGCAAGAAGGGCAGAACATGGCCAGGTTCCACTCCAGCCCATGTGCCCCAGCACACAGCATTACACCCCAGCAGCAGCAAAGATCCTCATTACTTTGACCTCACTTTGCGTGATGAGGCAAGGTGTCAAAAATAATGACACATCATTTCCCACTCTAGAAATCCTTGGCAGCTATTCCTCATGCAACAGTGAAATACTACAATTTTTCAATAATAAACAAAAATAATTCACTGGAAAACTTTGTCTCATTTTGTGTCATATGACTGAACTAGCTATTCACTAACTTACTACAAAGAAGACAATAAAATGTAAAGCCCTATGATCAAACTGCTTGTGGTGAACTTCAGAGCACCTCTCAGAACTTAAGATATTGAACTTGTACTTGTAAAATCAGTAACAGAAAGCACTTTTGGCAGGGAAAATAAACACCAGGATTATATTACAAATCTTATGAAATAATTTATATTAAAGGAGCAAATTACTTTTTGAAGAGAAAATTTTTGAAATAAAATGTTTAGTTTGAGAGTATACAAATATCTGGTGCCATACTGTAACTACCTGGTAGTTACATGATTTATTCAAAGAGTGAGTCCAAATTTGCAATTTAACAGTTCAAAGTAATCTTGGCTTTTAGTCTCATATGTGATCTAATATATAGCTACATCAAAGAACTTCGTATTATCTAATCTGTCTTTGACAACTTGCGTGTAGAGTTGTGCAACTGCCAGGGAAAGGTTAATCAGCACTATTAACTACAACTTGTAAAATCTTTGGAGGTTAATGACGTCCGAAGTCTTTCTTGTCGTTCCTTTAGTGTATGTAACAAGATCACCTGCTAGGAAATAGGAGAGAGTCCCGGAAAAAAAAAAAAAAAAAAACACGCAAAAAACCTGCACAGAAACCTGCCACATAAATTTAAGTGTCTGAACTAGGACACTGAATTCTCTCTAAAACCATTGTTCTGAACTGTTTCAAGCATAAAGGATTCAGCTCCTCCCTCATCAGCCAATGCTGTGAGAAATCTTTGACCACTCTGGGCTTTGTATGCACAGTAGGATTTTCCTAGGTCATTGCAGTTACAAAGCATTGAGGGCAAATATCTCAGTCCCTGGAACATTGGTGGACTTGCAGACAGAGAAACACCAGCTGCACACTGTGGATTAATAGTGATTTTTTTGTACTATTTTTGACTGCCCATTGCCCAAACTGACAGTGTAGCGACCCAGGCAGAAACAGTTCACAAGCTCTGCAGCTCACCAAAACCCCTATTCTGAGTTTCAGACCATATCTATCTAATGTGCAAGTCTTATCAGTCTTACAGACAGACTTGCTCAGTTTCAGTCTTCCACCCTTGAAGTGATTAACTGCCTCTCTTTCAATTTTTGTAAAGTTATGACACAGTTATGCATATTATAAGGTGGGCATAGTGGTCTAAAATTCCATATTTACGTAACAAACAAATATGCACCAAGGCATACTGAACTAAAGGTTTTTACTAATACTACCAAGAAGGTGGGGATAAAACAAAACAGACAGCACTTTGCTTAGGCTAAAAAAAAAAAAATAATCTAAAAATATCCCCATATATTTTTGTTTGATGCACATAAGGATCAGAGAACTGAAAGTAGCCTTCCGAGAACATCTCTCAAATTAGTAGCTTAAAAATTACTTTGAACTGCGGACACTAACTCATACAATTTGATTTCTGTTGCATTCAGGCACACATTACACAAACATTTTATATGACACAATCAAAGCATTTTAAATATAAGTGCATACCTGATGCCTGAACACCTTTCATTTTCCTATAGTAAACAATCCACAAGATCCCATTAATTTGATCAGACAAGAAAACTGTTTTGCTTTTAACAAAAGCAATGCTGAACAAGAGTTTTACACAAGTAATATAAATCATCAGCAATGCCTTCTGATAACTGCCACATGCCCTTACTCTGTACCTTCTAACCAGTCCCTACCAAAGCCAGATCCAATTGCCATTTCCATTTGCCTTCCAATTATTTTTATGCATGCCCGTAAACTGACTGGTTTTTCAATGGATAGGAAGGAGATATCTTACATGAGTTTTGGCTTTGAAACAGCTTCTTAAGACAATAATCACTCTAACGCAGACAGTGATGTAGAAAACATTTTTCAGAGACAATGGCCCCTTGTGTTTCTCAAAAATAAAATTAATTTGCCTACATCAAAAGTGAATCTTTAGAAAAGTTAAGAACTTTTATCATGTTAAGACCTTTATTAAAAATACATTGACATAAATGATAAACATTCATAGAATCATAGAATAGTTAGGGTTGGAAAGGACCTTAAGATCACCCAGTTCCAGCCCCCCTGCCATGGGTAGGGACACCTTGCGCTAAACTATGTCACCCAAGACTACATTCAACCTGGCCTTGAACACCACCAGGGATGGAGCATTCACAGCTTTCCTGGACAACTCCTTCCAGTGCCTCACCACCTTCACAGTAAAGAATTTCTTCAGTAGATCTAACCTAAACTTCCTCTGTTTAAGTTTTAACCCATTACCCCTTGTCCTGTCACTACAGTCCCTAATAAATAGTCCCTCCTCAGCATCCCTATAGCCCCACTTCAGATTCTGGAAGGCTGCTATGAGGTCTCCAAGCAGCCTTCTCTTTTCCAGGCTGAACAGCCCCAACTGTCTCAGCCTATCTTTATATGGGAGGTGCTCCAGTTCCCTGATCATCCTTGTGGCCCTCCTCTGGCCTTGTTCCAACAGCTCCATGTCCTTTTTATGTTGAGGACACCAGAACTGCACACAGTACTCCAAGTGAGGTCTCACAAGAGCAGAATAGAGGGGCAGGATCACCTCCTTCCACCTGCTAGTCATGCTTCTTTTGATGCTGCCCAGAATAAGGCTGGCAAAACTAACGCCTAACAACTTAGTTTTCCTTACGTATCTTAAGATAACTAGCAAGCAGAATAATAGAAACAAAAAAGAACAAAGGGGACAACTGCAGAGACAACAGTAATTAATAGAAAAAGAAACATTATCAAATAACACATAATAGCAACAGCCTTGGTGAGAAGGGTAGAAACATTAGCCCTAGAGTCAAGGCACTGTTACCACTTCTCTTGAAGATGCACAGTGTTTACTATGAGTAATGTTAGTATAAAAATCTGGGCACAGTGAAGAATGGATTGAATTTTTAACCTCCTGCCCTCCTACTGCTCTTCTTCCTGGCTTGTTCAACTACTACTTCCTTCTGCTTTGAACTTCTCTCTGCCATTTCCTCACACTGCATGGTAGACTCATACTTCTCACAAAATGCATTTTTTTTTTTCCTCTTCATACTAAGTATTCATCATCTCTAGCAAAACACAATCTTAAGGACAGCCAAGTAAAACACAGATTAATTTTTCAGTTCAGATGCACTTTAAAATCAATTTGAACTCAGAACAAAAAAAAAAAAAGGTAACATAACAATGATATTAAGATTTCTTTTTCATTTATTGATCAAATCAGTTTTGTCTCAAACAAAAAAAAAAAAACCACAAACAAAAAATAACCCCCACCGCTCCAAGAAAAAAGAAAAACAAAACAACAACCCGCAATTCTGAAAATAATAAAAATGTAAGCACAATATGATACTCCAAATGAATGAAACATACCTCCTCCACATCGTTGTCCAACACCATGATTTGTAGTGGAGAAGTCAGATTATGGTTGTCAGAGATGGTTGTCCCGACTGGAGAGGATTCAAGGATGAAGCCTTCATACATAGATCTTGTGAAGTAAGGCTTCTGATTGTTCTCATCAAGGACTTCAATATGCAGATTGGCAAAGGCGGGAAGAGGATGGCCATTGTCTTGTTCAGCCTAAAAAATCACCTAATTTGTCAGATGCTCTTAGCCAAGTGAACTAGCTACTAACTGGTGCTGTCTTATATTCAGAATTACATTCTAGTTATAAAAATGAGAAATATTGTACAGATCCAAATTATGAAACTTAACATTGTGAAAAAAAAAAATAAATAAAAATTAGCTAAGCTAGAACAAAAAGACTTTCCATCACAATAATCTTCTAAATAGTCGCATTGAAACTCAAAGCCATACAGCATATAGCAGGACAGTTAAGATTAAAAGATGACGACAGTACACACGGACATACCACACTTGCTCCAGATTACTGGAAGAACATATTGCCCTAGATACGACTCTTTCTCCCTTTCTCCCAAAATCCATCTTTCTGTTATTAGAAAAGTAGGATTTTTATTTTGGTTTTGTCTATTTTTAAATGTCAAGCAAATTTCCTTACTTCAATTAATAACCTCCACTTTCTAAACAGCAACGCCTCACCCCAAGATTTATACATTGATGCAGTTTCACCCAATTTATTTTCAAACTTCCTAAGCATAAAAGCACTAATTTCCCATTCCAGTGTGATAATCCAATAAGTGTAAGATGCTGTCTTTTTTAAATATTGCTACTTATGACTAATTAAAGTAAATAGACAAAGGAAGCAAAACCAATAAATAACTTATTCTTTAATTTATAAAGCACAGTCCTGCACATGTCCCTGTAACAAGGCAACTCTAGAGTGTTCTAAGACAGCCTCTTGCATGCTTCATTGTCAAAACTGTAAGCACACAGACCCTGGGACTGAGACAGGAGTGCACTATTACCTTTCTGTAGACATGGTATTGTGCAACGAACTTTTCAGGCGTAAATATATTTCAGAAGACAGACCAGTACCTAAATTATTGTTGTTAACAATATTTTTTGTTTGCAGAGATTTTATCTTCATTCTGGTGTTTCCCCATTCCAAAACAGGATAATTCCTCATTTTTCAAATTCAACGTCCAAGGGGCTTTCTTCTAGAAACTTGCCATTTTGGTTTCATCAACTAGTTATTTTTAATTTCTGACTTAGACACTTTTTTTTTTTTCCCTGAAAAATGCTCATTCTGTATAAAGCTTTGCTTTCTTTACAAAGCAACAATGGGATGGTGTTGATTTTAAAAATATTTGAGTTCAAGTAAAAAATATAAGCATCAAAAATGTTTCTTTTGTTCAAAGGAGGTGACGACACCTCTAGTAATTCAAAAGAAACTCATTCAAAACACTCAATTTTTAAGAAAAATGTTTTTTCCTTTTTAAAGTACATCAGAATTACTTTTGACTAAGAGGCAGCAGTGACACTGGCACAGATTTAAAAGCAAGCACTAACTCATATGCTTGTACGTGGCTGTTTTCTGACTCATGATTATAAGGTGAGATCTGGCAAGTGGATTTACATAAGCAGCTGCCAGAATCAGAAATTAATATGGTTTTTCCTAGGAGATTATTTTTTGTTAATGAGACAAAACTCTTGAAGAAATTGGGAGTTCTGCTACTTAATTCACTGGCACATTAGGAATTTGAAAACCATGGTGCAGGAAGCAACATACTTATCTAGTGCTGTTCTTACATGCTTCTAGGACAGTGATGAAACCTGTAATTGCCTCAAAGAATTACTACCATATAAAGTATGAATATTTTTTTTTCCTAGCAAGTTTCAATTATTCATACTCAAATAAAACACACAATAAGAGAACAGTACACCAGGCTTCAGCCCACCCAAGGAGACTGATGCTTCTGGGTGATCCAACCAATTTTAGACTTTCTCAGCTAATGCAAATCTCTATCTTCACACCGGTCACAGTAAAAAGAATCACATATCTCTGTTTTATTAGCATTTAGTTAGAAACCTTCCAATTGCACTGAATTTCATTCAGCAGAGCAGCACCCAAACATCCCTGGGGAATTCCTGGTCTTGTGAAAATTAACAGCAACATATTTCAAATCCAATATAGTAGTAGCTGCTAATAGCATTGGAGACTGGATAAGTGACTCTGAAATGCTGAATATAAGCTGCAGAAGTGAGATTTATTTTGAAGCTGATGCTCCACTGAACAAAAATTAACTTAACGTGTAAAAACTAACATTACTGAAATTACTGAGAAGTAATCTGGCTACTGACCCAGTAGGATTTAATGTAGAGAGTTTTGCCTAAGTTAATATACTGAAAGCATGAAAAAAAAAAAAGACAAAACTAAAAAAACCTCACAAAAATGTCCACTCTATGAGCAACAAATACATACTGATCCAATTCTATTTTATAAGCAGATCTATGGCTAAACATCATTAAACACCATTCTGTTTCAAGAAAAATAGGCATCTTTACAGTAAAAACTTTATACAAAACTGCTGCAAGTTTCTTTATAACAAGCCTTGATATTCTTTGCAACTGCTATGAAGAGTTTCTTAAAAAAATGCAAAGAACAGAGGCTTCCAATGTTCTTAACAGCTTGCAATGCTGCAATAATGGCCTTAAAGCATAAGTGAGCACAGTCTCCATCCCAGGTTAGAAGAAGAAATATTCATTTATGAAGGGTGTTTACTACATCATCACCACAGTACTGAAGTGTCTTTCTGAAGGAAAAAACAGTGCTCTAAATTGCAGTTGTGGTCAAATGCAAAGTGGGTGTGTGCTCATAAGACTGAACATAAAAATTTTAAGCCCAGAAGACCAAAATTACAATGAAAAGCATTCCTTCCTCAGTGGGCACTTCAACTCAAAAGCCCTTCAACTTTGCAGGTGCTTTCCTTTTTGTTCACCAGGTTGGGTAGACTGGTCAAAATAATTAACTTTGGCCTTCCCCTTTGAGAACTGGACAAAATTAGACAGCCAATTCTTCAGAAAATCACAGTCACTTCCCATCTGTTTGTTGCCAGCAACAAGTGTTTCTTGTAGCACCAGGACACAGCTCAGCTTCACTCCTTCATTTCTTCAGGAAGTGTTTAGCTGCAAAGCTCTCAAGAGAAAGCCACCACAATCGGCTCACCTCTTTTGCCACAATAAAGTTTGGTTTCCAAAGGCATCTGTAATTAGGAAAAAAAGTAAGCTTTGAAGGCTGCCAATGAAAGTGCCTCATTTCCAGAACTAACCCAGAAATTGATGTATCAGGGTAGGACCGGAAATCCCCAAAGCATCAGAGCTCAGCTCTTGGGATTCTGCGCTGAGGTACAGGAGGTGAGACAGGTTCAAATGTACTCGCTCTGCTGCCCAACCCACCTAGCTCTTCACCAGCACCAAACAGCAAACCTCAGTGCCAACTTCAGGACCTGAAATTCTCTTCAAGAACCAGGCAGACTTAGATACAGCAGTTCCTTGCATCTGACCTTATTTCCTACTTGCAAACAATCTCCTTTTGCAACAGAAGAAAATAAAGCAGAACACTTCTGGTAAGAGAGAGGGAAGTGTTTTTAAAGAATAATTTAGATAATGCTGAAATTCTAACCATTTCTCAGTGAACCTTCCTTTAAAGCATTTTTAGTAGACTTGTAAAATTTCTGTTTTTCTAATCCGACCCAGCTACTTGTGGGACTGTTATTAAAACTCAATCAGTTTTACTGATTAGCGCTGTTGCTTTACACTGAAACTGCTCTGACCAATAAAAAGGATAAAATACAAAACATATCTACTTTTTGATCCTTATAGTACACAGTTACATGTTAAAAAAAAAAATAAAGCTCTACTATTCATAAGAGCAGAATAATATAAGCTCTTTCTCTCTTCAAGAAGATTTAGCTGAAAGCTGGGAGAACAAATTGTTCATTTCCTTACAAGGCCTCTTCCGGAGTTGTGTTTTAACCCAATGGAAAATATAACTGTTGTTCTTCCTTTGGCCTTTACACATAATGATGAGTCCAACAAGGCAAATCAAGAACCAAAGAAGAAATTACTAAGACGCTAGTTACAAATATTTGCTTTCAAACAACATTCTTCTTAAGAAACCTTTTTCTCCAACGGACATTTCTTTTTTCTTTGATACAAAGAATGTCATATCAAATATGAGAAATTGACTTGTTTTCATATGTTATATAAATGTATTCCCAGAAGAAGCAGCTCTTGGCTAGGAGCAGTTCTTGTACTTCTGAAGCATATCCTTCATAATTTACCAGAAAAATAATATCTGCAATATTGTCAATTTTCCCCTATTCCTTTTTTTTTTTTTTTTATTTGTTTGTTTGTTTGAGATGAAGTTACATGTAATATAAGTTGTTGCAGACATTCAATGCTGTTAGTGAAAACAGTGTTTCCTCATATTTGCCTGTTAAACACTTGCCTGGGCTTGCTAGCCACAGGCCAAGCATTTCTGCTTCCTAACAAATATTTTGGAACACAGGAATAGACAATTTACATTTGTTTCAGAAAGAAAGCCACTGGTCCCACAAATAAGATGCAAGAAAACCAGTCTGCAGTTTAAGGCACTTGTTGCTGCTTCTCCACAGGACCTCAGAGTTGATCTCCCCAGAGAATTTTAATTGGCTAATTAGAAAAAAAAATAAAAAACAAAACAAAAAAACCTACCAAAAACCCAAAACACCAAACAGAAAAAAGTAAAGACACCCACAACAAAAGCTCCTAACAACCCTGGTGCGTATGGCTCAAGTATTTAGCAGAACAGCCAGATACAGAACACCTTTAACCTGCCACCCTAAAGATATATTTTCTCTTTCCAGCTTTGATTGTTTTCCCTTGCCAGTAAGTTACATCACTTTTTGGTCCAGTTACCTTTTCACAGGTATGATGTAAGAATCATAAATGTCAAATCCAGTTACCATAATTGCTTCCAGTCTTACATTCATCTCCTTTCCAAAGATACCAAAATCCTCCATGCTTCCCCTGCCATTGATTAAACCCTAGCATTTTAAGAGATACAGTAAAAGAAATAAGAAAAAGCCTCTGGCAAAGACATTTGATAGCCCACTGAAGGTGAATGTGCAGGCAGGTCACTTCAGATTTCCTGTTTAACACAAGAACAAGGAAGAGCCTGGAAACTTCAGACACTCAAGCTTAAACTTAACTTGAAACTGTGAAGATGATGCAAACAGTATATAGTATTTAAACCAATGCAATTAAAAAAAGAACAGCCAGAACAGATACAAAGAAGGAAGGTCAGGTCTGACGAAGTTGTTTCTTTAAAGTGCATAATGGCACTGGGAAATAAAGGTGAAACTAGGGACATAATTTGTCTAGATTTAGGACTGTATATTACAGACTGGATTAATTTACAAGGTCAGGAAGTACAATTAAGGAAGGAACTAGTGAAATGGATTAAAAATTGGCTTAAGAAGGAGTAGCACTGAGCATCTTTAGAACACAGAAGAAGTTTGACTTTACTGTCATTGAAGCTTGTGATGTGGCACTGAAATTAAATTGATACATATTGTGTCTAGACACTATGTTTAAAAAAATCCCAACCTAAAACATACAATTTTCTTCTTCAGGTATCAAGGTTAAGTGCCTTCAGTTTCAGTAAGGATTAAAATACTGTACTGCAGTGAACAGTAATGCTTAAGCTACTAAAATACTAAAAGCTGCCCACCTTTCCAAATAATGAAGGTCATCTTCCCTTCAGTTAAATAAAATACCAACTCTGAAGTCAAATTTTAAGTGATGGATGCTTAAGTATTAAATGAAAAAAATGTCTATTTACTGAAGAGAGGAAATACAGCTATTTCTGTAAATAAAAGACATTACAGAACTTAACCATTTATGGTTTTTAATGTTTTCATTGCTCTGACTGATGACACAATTTGCGGTCAGTCTTAACTCACAATCACTGGTCTTTCTAGTATGTACCTGTGACAATGCTCTAAAAGCAAGGAAAACCTTTACCATGCTGAGATGGTAGTAAACACAGGAAAAACTTGCTGGTTTTCAATATGTATATGATAACACTGGAGAAAGACTCATATGAAGAAACATTTTATTGATACTTAGGAAAGGATTCAGTTTTCTTACATCTATTTTTTTCCCCCGCTCCTTATTAACCAACAGAAAAACTGTCTCTGAACTCAGGTTTTCAATTCTACATAAACTCTCATCACTGTATTACACAGAAGATTGAAAAAAAGACTATCTTAAAGACAACAGAAATTTCCAGACTATTTGGACTAGGTACACTTTTGTGACAGTGATAAGCCAAGAGGAGTAACTGAATACTGACTTCACATAAGGGATGAATGTTTGAAAAGCCATTTTAAAAAACAGTTATTTTACTTAATACCTACAGGAAGATGCACAGCAGTTCAACCAAACTAATGATTTGGAAGATTTCATCATTGTCAGGAAGTGTACTGAGCAACTACTTAATGAAAATGCATTTATTCCATTATTTTTCTAATCTGTCACCATGAGTATAAAAACCCTCATTTTTTCAGTTCATGTTCTATTTTGAGGCAGAGCAATCACCCTGTTTCCTATTATAGCTGATACATCTCTACTGTTCTGGAAGAATATCAGAGGAGACAACCTTCAGTTGCATTTCAAAAGAGAGAGTCAAAACCAAAGCAGTTCCAGAAAAAGGGCAAAATATTTTTGGAAAATGATACTTGTCATGAGGTCTATATTTTATTTTCCACTTTTTTCTCTCAAATTTCTCTGAGCACACATCAATTCTTAGGAAGATGATCTTTTTCACATATAGGTTACCTTCTAGTTACCTATTCAGCAGCAATCGCTGTGAAGTTTTCTCAGAGTTCTCAGCTGCAGGCCAGATATGCTTCAAACTAATCAGTCTCTACCATGTTGACTAAACTACATAAATGGAGCATAACAATTTGTGCTGAAATCCCTATTTGCACCATTTTAAAATTTAGAAGAGCAACGAGAAAGCAAAAATGCTCCTAAATGCAAGAAAACACATTCTTTAAGATACACTGGATGAGAGGGAAATTAGAGCTACCCTGAACAAAGATAACAAAGGCCAACAAGCCTTTGGAACCAAGAGATCAAAACAGGATGAGAAGAGCTGGAGGATGACATCATTACAAAATCCCACCAAACATTACAAGTATGAAGTTTCTGAAGCTGTGAAAAAGTCAGATATTTCAGGACATTTTAAGTCTCTAAAAATATTGACTTTGGACCATTTCTGTAATAGCAGTCCAGGAATTTCCGGTCTCATGAGTCTCAGCTGATGCACATCATCTTAATGCCTGATAGCATCGTTTTTTTTATGAAACTCATACTAATAATAAAAAAATCATAGGAATAATTTTATTAGGTCAGACCAAGAACCTACCCAGTGCAAAATCATGCTTGCAGCTGCAGCCAAAGACAGAAGTCTAGAGAAGAACATAAGCAGCTCAGATTTTTCTGGATTTCTCTTTAAAGCAACAGATTTTTCTTCACAAGCCAGCCTGGCCTCCCCTTGAACTTATATTAACTTTCAGCCCCACATCACTGCTTGTCAAAGTAGACAAACTATATTTGATGAACAACTTTATTTTGTCTGTTTTAAACTTGTCACCTGCTTGTTTCATTACATCATAGAGACAGTGAACTATTGATTCCTCTTCATTCTGGGAATCGTGACATTATATTTTACTGGTTTCTATCATATCTTCTTCCTTCCTCACCTCATATGAGCCTGCTTCAGTTCTGTTCTGCCCTTTTTGTGATAGACAAGAGCTGTGCTCTGTGGTCAAGACACAGATACAGCCTGGATCTGTACAGTACCAGAGTGATTTATTTATTCCTCTGTTCTGTTCTCTATTTTTCCTAATGATTGCCAGCATTCAATTTGCCCTTTTTTGTTTCTGGTTTTGGTCTGTTTTGTTGTTTGTTTGGGGTTTTTTTGACAGCCACAGATCATTGAGCCAATCTTCACACTCAGTTTTCAGTTACAATGCCAAGATCTCATTCCCAAGTCAAGCCAGAACCCATCATCTTATGTATAAGGCTAGGATGACCTTTTCTGACTTGCTTCACTTATTTTTAAGCTATGCCTAATTTTATCTGCCATTTTATTACTGACTCATTTTGGTCTTGCAAGGTACTTCTGCAATTCTACAGTCAATCCTCATCTTTACTACCAGAATGCCCAGGTGGGGCAACAGCATCTAAGCTGCTATTATTACCAGCTAATCAACATTGCAAGGGGATGACAACCAACAACCAAGTGAGGAGGTGGTGGACCCAGGCTGGCCATGAAAGCCTGCAGGGTGATATGAGCAGAAGGGGCCCCATATTCATTAAAACAGGGCTGAAAGTCACCTTCTCCAAGTCCAAAAATGATCCATCTTGGCAAACAGGAAATCAAAGAAAACTGGCAGCAGGCCTGCGTGGATACGCAAGAAGATCCTGAGAAAACTAAACATTAAAAAAAAGAAACCTGGTACGGGTGATGCAGGAGGACTACAGAAACACTATCTGAGCATGCAGATTAGGGTTAATGTGCAGGTTTAGAAAAGCCAAGGCCCACCTGGAACAAAATGGCAACAAGAAAGGCTTCTACAGGTTTAGCAGCAACAAAAAAATAACACTAGGTAAAACGTAGGCCTGTTGCTGAGTAAGACAGGGTGACAGGGGACATAGGAAAGGCTGCCATACTCAATGTCATCATCTGCTCAGCCTATACAAGTAACACCTGCCTTCAGTAATCTCCATCCCTGTGACCCATGGAAAAGTCTGGAGCAAGGAAGAGAGAGGAGGATCAGGTTAGGGATATATTTAAAAGTATCAGACACACATGAATCCTGGCAACCTTGTAGGATGCACTCACAGATGCTAGGACAGGTGGCTGATGTCACTGCAAGACCCCTCTCTACTACTTGAAAGGTCCATGGAAACTGAGAGGTTCCTGAGTTCTAGAAAAAAAACCAAATATCACTTCTATCTTCAAGAAAAACAAGCAGGCAGATCCAGGAAACCACAGACCAGTCAACCTCACCTCAATCCTAGGAAAAGTCCTGGTAGAGCAAACAACTCTGACAACCATTTCCAATCATACGAAAGACAAGGAGAAGGCTGGGAGTCATCAGTATGAGTTTATGCACAGCAATTCATGCTTGACCACCCTGGCAGACTTCTACAATGAGATGAGTAACTTGGTGGATATGGGGAGAGCAGTGGATATTATTTGACATGAATAATGTTTTTGCTTTGAGTCTGTCCCCATAAAATCTCATACACTTTCTGCCTTCAGGGTGTACATTTGTCCTCAGTTTGATGCTGTGACTGTTGCTGAAGCTATGCCTCTGTTTCATGTAACACAGTAAGCTTTCAACAGCCTTGAGAGCAACAGACAGGAGAGATCAATGAAGTTCCCAACAGGAACAGAGAAACCAATTAACCTTTAGTGCAAGTAGTAGGAGAGCATCACTTCCTTTAATTTCTGTTGAGATCCATATCAGAGAAAATCATGACTATTGTAAAGGGCTTAACTATAGAGAAACAGCCAATATATGTACCACAAGCATCTCTCTGATCGAAAGCATCTCCATGAGAAATGAAAAATGGTCTTGCCAGCACCCACAGTTTCTTGAGATGGACAGGAGAGCAGGCATGCAAACTCATGCCATGCCAGTATCACAACAGTGTAACTGTAGTCAAATGTGTGCACCAGTGAATATTTTATGTACTTTATGCTTGTAGCCAAGCTTCCATGCAATCTTCGTTCATTAACATGGAATTTGATCTGGCTGATACTCATGCTAAGTCTTTACATGCACACTCAAAACGAGTACAAGACTTATTTAAACCTCCTGTGTCTAGTCACAGCCTATAGAAATACAATGGCCAATTAGGCAGGAGGATGGCTTCCAAAAACTGGATATCACACTCTATTCAAAGATTCAAGCCTTAAGACAAAACAGAGTAGGTATTACTGCTGAAAAATGCTTGCAGAATAGGACCCCAAACCAATTTTCTTTCAACACTGGATTTTCAGTCTGTTCAACTCTGATACATGGCATTGACGTCCTCTTACCACCTAAACAACAAGGAAACACAATCCAACCATAGAATTGTTTCTATGGCATTATATGTCATGAGGTTAATGCCAGTGTGACTGAAACACTACCTGGGCATATTAGATTTTTAAGACAGGTACATAAGATACAGAAAATACTCTCTAAGGATAGTCTTCAAAATATAAATGCTGTGGTGTGGTGTTGAAGTACACTTCTGTTACCAATCCTTTTGGGAAAGCACCAGAAAAACCAAGCAACTGTGAAAAAACAATCCTTTTTGTAGGAGTCTATTCCCTAGGAGACACAAAAATCTCAGATCCAAGGAAAAGTCTTATTTGACAATTCCGGTTACAAACATTATTTGAACCTGGGAAACTTATTCTCCCAACCTCCACACCCTCCTCCCACCCCCTTTTTTTTTTTTTTTAATCTAATTGGAGTTTTTACTGAAATGTACATGAATCCTTCCCAAATTCCCAATGGCACAAATACAATCAAATGCAGTAGACAGTGGTTTAAGAATTAACCGTAGAGGTTGTATGAAAATCTATTCTAAAATGACATTAAAAATTTACTTTCCCCAGTATGAAGGGTCCACATGAGATTAACAAAACATTCTTCTATTTTTCACTTCAGGTCATAATATTTCAAGTGTTTTCAGGCATTAATACAAGTATCTCTATGCAACCAAAAATGGAAAATCAATTCTTGCAAGAAAAATAAAATTCCTCTTCTAATTTTGAATCTGACATGACTGCATTTTCTTACACTGGAGAAAATCTGAGGTATTGATTGTTCTAGGTATGTAACATAGACTAGAGAGATACAAACATGAAGTGAAAAGGCTATGCCTGTACTTCATCAACCGCTAAATACTTTCAGTCTTTTTTTTTATTGCAAGTCCTGAAGGTTTTATAGCAAAATGAATGGACAAAATTCTTGATTCTTCCTCACTTACTGGATACCAACCCACTGCAATATTGATGTGTTGATGAGCCAGAGCTGACTTCTCACATATTATCAACCAGTTACACAACAGTTGTTAATAAAACACTTTCTCTACCTCCTTTACACTGTATATACTATTCATATATTCAGTGGGAACACCTTGGGTCTTAACAGAGTTGACAACATTTCCATAATCATAGTAAATTTCACAGGTATTGGTTTATTTTGAGGAGGATCACTGTTTGCTTTACACGACACTGAAAGAATCTAAGTAGTCATGATGTTTTTAAGTATTTTATAAAACAAAAACTCTTTATGACTTGCTAGTGACAATTTCTTCCCCAAATCCTCGCATACATTTTTTGGGGGCCAGAATGACAGCCCTTGTGGTAGCGTAGCTCTTACTTCTCAGCCTACTCCAAATGCCTATGAACTAAGTTACCACTCAGCATGAGTAATTTTATCAGTCTGGTCTCTTACAGGTATGGTAAATTCCACTGTAGCGTAGCACTTCCATTCATTAGTATTTTGTTGACTGTGTGAGCACATCTAATCTAGCCTTCAGTAGTCCATCCACTTAGCAAATTGATTTTAATAGAACTGTCAGGTTAGATTTTGTCTGATTGATAAATAGCTGATGTTTGAATAGGAAAGGAT
Organism: Psittacus erithacus; assembly: GCA_009867235.2. Taxonomy (NCBI): domain Eukaryota; kingdom Metazoa; phylum Chordata; class Aves; order Psittaciformes; family Psittacidae; genus Psittacus; species Psittacus erithacus. The sequence continues at coordinate 22,769 of WYDI02028388.1, forward strand.
CAAAGTGCATCAATTCGGCTATTTGTCCCCTTTTGATATATGTACTTCAGAAAAACCAAAACAAACCAAGTAGCAACAAAAAACTTCACTGACAATTTTTAGAGCTAGTAACAAGAATGTAGTCTCATGTCTACAGTGCAATGGTTATGGGTTTTTTTCAAGAATGGTGATCAAAGCTTCTGCCATTTGCTTCAAGCAGCCCTTCTACAAGCAAAGAGGTATCGGAGGTGAAGTTAACTCTACTGAGGACTAAACAGATTACATGCCTTCCTGTTACAAATCGTTATCCTCCAGAAGAAAGATAGCTACCATAGTGCCAATGCTAAGGAAATATAGTTTTAATAGGCTTATTATTTTATTGAGTATATTAGATGTTTCAGCAAAGCTGCCAATCAATGATACAATTATGTTTTAGCCTTCAAGATTGCTGAAAGCGTGCTCCCTTTGCCTGCAGCTTTGGTTTGATTTCTGGAGCAACTACCTTCTGTAAAGTAGAACCACCTGCTTCAGAGGAGATTGTTCTCTTACCAAATGGTTTGCTGTCCAAAGAGACATGCAAGTCCTTTATGGGCATCAATCTGCAAATTACTTTTATTTATTTAGAAATAAAACTTACTCCAAGCAATTTATTTCAAAAAAGGAATAAGTACTATGGGGTGTGTTTTTGTATCTCAGAAGCAATCTTTTATAATAAAAGTAATGGTAAGTAAAGGAAAAGAACATATACGATTCATGTTCACAGCTTTACATATTTTAGGTCTCATATAGACTATATGTTTAGTTAGAGTACCATTAACACGAGGAAGTCTAAATACACTTGCTTACTGTGACAGCCTTGTAGTTGCCGCATGGAAATTTCAACAGGAATCCCCCAAAAAAAAATAAAAAATCCCCATGTTCTTTGTTAAAAGTTCTTGTTCCTTTGCAGGTAATGGAAATGACAGGAGCTTCCCTAGGATGGCCAACAAGTTTGCTTCTTTATCATCAAATATCTTCTGGAGATAGCAGGGAGGCTGAAAACCAGCATGTCTTACTAAGAAGTTTAGCTTTTCCCATTTTGGTATTCAACATTTATTAGCCATGCAATTTTATACCATGGAGGAGTGAACCCATTTCCTGTCCATCTTACTTCATGCATTCTAATATTAATGTATTGACTTCATCATCTTTTCTATTTCACTGTTCTCCATGTTTTTTTGGCACGAAAAAAAAATCACTTGATATCAGAGGGAATATTTTAAAGATTAAATTTAGTGAGTCCTGCAAAAATAGCATATTTTTTGTTTAAAGGGAAACATCACACACTGTGCTCCTCCAGATAAAATAGAATCAGATTCAACTTCAACACAGTGAGAAATACAAACTTAAGAATTTGCAGCACAAGATTCTGAAGACCTAATTCAGTACAAGCCTGAGACATACCAGTTAAAAAGGTTCCTGAACAACATAGCATTAAAACTTTTATTCTAGCAGGTGGTATATTATCATTCTTACAGACTGATAATTTTCCTTATTACCCTCTTGACTGAACATATGACACAGCAATATGAACCTAATAATGCCTATGAACAGTTCCATTAACAACAAAGCTTTCTATTTAAGCACACATAATGTGGTACCAGTGTAACCGATTTTTTTTAATTGATGTATTGTGCTACCCTACTGTATGTGGCTGCTGAATTTTGATGATGACAACAATGAAATCAAACAAAGCACTACAGGGCTTTAACCTCTAATTTCTTAGCATATTTATTCAGATGTTAATCAACCTATATTTCTTCATGTGTCTTAGTGACAGCAGAACTCTGCTTACCGATAAATATAGCAAAACCTGAAATACAGAACAAATGCATTCACAGGACAACTGAGTTCATAAAAAGCAAACTTACTTTTTCGTGCAATTATCACTATAACATGAAATGTTACAGAACTCTACCATGATTCATTCCCTTTTCAAAAATACTTCACACCCTTTTTCCCTGTGATTGTGCTAAATGAGGTCCCACAGGCAAATGCAGGAAATACAAACAAGTCCTCCCTGTGTTTTCACTAGAGCTTTTTGTTCCTAAGCAGGAAATATAATTTTAGCCAAAATTACCTTAATAACCAAGTCAAACTTCTGGTGTAAATCCCTGTTTATTGGCTTTAGAAGTGTCAGTACTGCTGTTGTGAGATTCATATGGAAATACTGCAGATAATCTTCAGGAGTCCCTGTAAAAAAAGACAGTGAGGTTTGAATGAATATTTCTGAAAATTTAGTTAAATAATACATTTATTTTATTTATTGGCCAAAGGAACAAAACCAAATCATGTTATTATAAGGATAAAATAGTGTTGTGAGTGAATGGATCTTAAGGTTACTACTAACATTACACGTTTAATATTATCATTATTTCATTACACTCCCTAACCATGAAGATGCTCCTCAACTGGGAACCCCTAAGTGCTTGACAACAAGAGCCCAAACACACCTGCAGCTGGTAGAAATTCTGCTTCTCAGCTTCCAGGAGATATCTAATCAGACAAGAGGACATATGGAGAAATGAGCTTTCACTGCAAGTCATCTTCCACTCCTATCTACCACATTCCTGAAACCCAGCTTGCTAAACACATCGCTGAACATATGCTGACATCATTCACAAAGAAATGAACACTATGAACTGTTTTTTGAGTGTACATATTTAAACAAAGAAAATATACAATGAGGTTATGTGACAAAAATGTTACCACGAAGTTCAAGATAGCCATTTTATTGCTCACAAATGATGCCCTGACACTTCCATTTTAAAATGCACATTTTAAATACCTTAGATTTTCTAGCCCTCTGTTGCACCCATGGACAAGCTCTTTAAACACATTATTAATAACATATATATAAGTAACAACAGCAGATACATTATTTTAGAAACTCTTCCAAGAAAAGAAGTTTCTCGTCTGTGAGGAAGCACCAGATAAAACCTTATTTAATAGTTTTCATGTATTGTCAGCAGAAAATTGTGCCTTCATGGCTGCAAATTTCCAGGATACTCTTCAACCCAGTTAAAAAAGAAGCAGTCAGAGGCTGAACAGACTTGTGAAATCATGGAGATTCAGCAAGGGCTATTGCAAAGGATGACAACAGTCATGACCTGTGCCTGGCCCACCAGGCAGCTGCAGCCCAAAAATATTCCCATGGTGCTGTGCTCAAGCCAAAAGACTGTAGCAGTACAGCCTGACACAGGAGGAGGTAAGAAATACGCTGCAGCCAGTTTGAGACGTAGCATTCTCAAAGAGAATACACAAAAAACCATAGCAATGGTGGAACATTAATTACCAGGGCAGGATGAACCATTAAACATATGAGATACTGTTCAACAAGTCTCTTGCTAATCAGGGAACAGAGGCTATACCTTTTTTTTTTTTTTTCCTTTTTCTAAGACAAAGGGATATTCTCTCTTCATTTGCATGGCAGAAAACTGTATCCACCTTCTCCAGTCTCTGTCTCTAGTTTGTTTTGGTTTAACTGTCTGACTTGCCCTGAGCCAACCTGACTCAGCTGGGGAGGTGTGAGAGCACAAATCTGAAGCGGGGAGAGCTCAGAAAGCCTAAGTGTTTAGAAACATCATGAACTCTTGCATCTCACATCTTGTCAGTAGTATCAGAAGTATCCAAAGAAACCAAAGTACTGACTACAAGTCTAAGATTTTGAGCATTTTATGTCTAGGTATAGTCCTGTGTAGCAGCTGAAAAGCACAAAGCACTCCTGCATGATAATATAAATGCCCCAGTAAGTCATCTGACCTCATCAGATATGGTATCTTAGAGCAGCCATGAGAGCAGGACAAATATTGCCGTGCCAAATCCTGAATCCAGTCTAACAGGGCATTGGATTCAACACGGAGAGACCACTTTTCTGATAAATGATGCTTTTATTTGCTTACCTTTCAAGTGGAATGATTAGAAACTGCTTTTAGAAAGCCAGTAACTCTCCCAGAAGATAGATTACTGTCCAAACACATGTGCAATAATTTAATATTGCAACTCATCAAATGACAACCATTTGCTGGATACATATTCTGTGACCATCTCTGTATACATGTATTCCATAGACCCAAAGAGTAGCAGCAGCAGAACCATTATGGATTATTTTTATCGTTATACCACTAACATAAATGCAAAGTTTCTAGCTCCAAGACCAGTTTCCCCCTGCCTCACCTTTTAATTTCTACTCCCAATTAACTAGTGTAATTTTTTATAAGCACTGGGCATCCAGCAGGAGCTCCAAGCTTTTGGCAGTAGCAGATTGCTGTAGTCTTAGGAGGCTACACATCACAAGGGCTTATACTGAAGCTAAGAAAAATCAAGAAATTGAGGACTAGATGCAAAAGCACCAAGAAAGTAGAAAATAAGAGGTTCCCTGAAGAAAAACAAATGTATAGGGGAGGATAGAGGTGGCTGTAAGAGGTACAAAGTGATCTACAACACGGAAGATGAAGCTAATATTGCATAAGGATGTCAGGAAAGAATCCAAGGGTAAAACAAACAAACAAAAATCCAAAACCAAACAGGTAAAGGAAAAGATAGCAAGGAGAACCATCAATCAGTAAAAATTAGTATAATAGAGCTGGACTGCCTGAATCCTAGGTGATGATGCCTGCTCAGCTGCTCCCTCCCACAGGAATGGTCCAAAATCCAGGATATGTTAAACTCTGAAAGTAAACATACCAGACACTTTAGAAGAAATGAAATATTATAGCATGGCCCCAGTTCAATCCTGTTTTCTGAAGTACTTTACTGTACTTTGTAAGGTAGTTCTTTCATCATGTATTTTAGTCAATACTTTAAATAGAAGACAACAATTCCAGTAGTATAATGTTGTAACTAGTTCTCTAATCTTAGGATGACCCTCAAGAATACTTAAGACCTATTCCTCTATTGTTTTATCAGTATCAGTCCATAACTTGACTTGAACAAGTAAATTCAGACATCTTGGTATATTCTTTGAGAGGATTGCACTCAGAGGTCAGAATGAGAAAGCAAGCAGAAAATAATGAGCTATTAATACACTTGGGCTATTTCTCCATTTCTTAAGTGCCTTACCCTCAAGTTAGTTTTGTGTTCAGCAGTGCTATGCTCATGTGAATGTGTAAAAAGACTTCCACAGGCATTTGTCGTTACCTGAGTGCATTGTTTCAACTACTTTTCAATGAACTGCCGGGTAACCTGTTGTTGTTGGAACTGAAGGGGCTCACCCATACCCTCCACATGGGGAAGATCACTAGGCTCGACAAAAGCAGCCTTAAGGCAATTACCTGAACACTTGAAAGATTAGTTAGCTTGAAAGTTAGACAGGCAGAGATCTTTATGGGCACTTAAGGATAAGGTTAATAAGCCATATCAAGTAGAAGTGAGTTATCACTGCAGTGATGATGTGTTTTGTTAGAAGAAATGTGTCTTTAGAGTGGATCCTAAAGACGCCAAGAAAGATGTGCAGATTTCATACATAACATCCATAGTGCCTAAAGCTTATACCAGGACTTGACTTGTATAATTGTGCAGAGAGAGGAAGAAAGCAGGGTAAAAGAAACAAATGATAACTTAGTCAAATCAAATACAATTAAAAGTCATTCTCATATGGTAACTAGCTTATTATTTCATGCACATAGTTCAGACTGAGAAGACCTATCCAAAGATACAAAGAACTATATTTAGATTCAAAGCAAGGGAAAAATGCATATACCAAGAAACAGCTGCAAGGCCTACTTCCTGCAAAACTATTTAATATTTTCTGAGGTAAAGGCTAAAATAAAAATAGTACTGAATACTGGAAAAGATAAAGACAGACTTCAAATCTAAAAAGAAATTCTTTTGGAGACGATGCGAAAAAAATAAAAAAAAAAAAGAAAAAAACAGGAGAGAGAGAAAAAAGAGATAATCTTTCCGTTGAAAATTCCCCAAACCAAATTGCCATAATACATCTTTCTGAATTATTTCTTACAGGTCAAAACAATCACCCAAACATTGAAAATATCACAGGTTAGTGAAACACAGCTTTTAATTAGTTCACTCCTGAAGAACTTTGCAAGTTATGTAAAGGACTTATAAAAAAGAAAAAATGGACTAAATGTTGCACTAGGGCATAATCGTCAACAGCAGACCTTATAAAGGCTGCAAGTCAATTTATAAATAAACCAAGTCAAAGCTTGCTTCATGGCTATCCAAACAAAACTTGATTTCTTTTCTTAGAGGATACTGAAGTCTGCCATGCTGAGGCTGATCTGCCATGGCCTTGTCCCTTGCCATGGTCCTGAGAGTAGGGCCTTGGAAACACCACAGGACCAGTCCATTGGCACTGAGAGGGTTCAGGCTCTTGCATTTTGCACAAAGAACTCCGGATTTGCACATTCGGTACAATGATACCTGGTATAGTAGTGATTCATTTGTACCCTCTGAGACGGCTGGTATTAAACCATCAAACCTACTATTTTCTCCCTTCCTCCACGCCTTTTTTTTTAAATTAGAAGCAAAGCTACTCAATCTGCTTATTCAAATTTTCACTTCTACCTATCCATGGGTGAGAAAGCCATGTAGCTGCAGTTTAACACAGCAAACATTATAAAGATGGGATTTCATAAAAAACAACTTTCAACCTCCATGCTAGTCACTGGGCACAAATTACTACATCAGTCTCTTTGGGAAGAGCAGGGCAGGTGAAAGACTGCAACTGCAAGCTGCTCCCTTAGGGCTTTCCATTTTCAGATCATACAAGCTGAACAATGGGAAACTAATGCCAAAATACAGGGAACAAAATAAAACAAAAAACTATAGCAGAATACAAGACATCCTCCAGCAAAGTGGTTATTTGAACTCTTTCTAGAACTGCATTCCTTTCTAGCCAGAAAACAGCACAGTTAACTAAACAAACACTACATTACAAGGGAAAGCATGCAAGCTCACAAGCAACAAAATTCAAGGTGGCTGCAGTAAGACCCTTTAAGTTGCTTTGTGCTAGAAGATTTTTGCAATGAAACCTGCTCTAATTGCTTTTCTTTATCATCTTTTATTGTGCTCTGCACCTGGGAATGAAAAACGTATTACAGCATAGCTATGAGCAGACAAGTCTCTCTCCTTTTGCTTGCTATGTGGCTACGTTCACTAAGCCAGACAGTTCTGAGTCTAATATGAAAAAATAAAAATAAATAATGTAACCATCTAAATTGACATTAAATGCAAATAGGTAGAACAATGATTTCAAATATCCCGCCACCTACAATATGAATTTTTATGAGGTTTCTACTCTCCCAGTCAATCTTTTTCAGGCTAGTCATAATAAAGTGGCTGGTTGAGACTGATAGCAAGAGTAGCAGACACCAACCTACTAGAATGGAATAGAGGATGCCAGGTCGATCAGAAGGAGGCTGAATGTTTCGGTCCTGATCTATGGCTTGTATGGGTGGAGTGACACTGATGGGGTTCACATGTTCCTGAAATGAAAAATCAGATAGTTTTGAAACAGAAAAAACAGAAAGCCAGTAGCCAGATCTTTAGATTTAACACAAAAACATCTCACTGAAAAGGATATTCACTGAAATGTCAGGATTAAAAAATACTCATTTAAAAGAATACTTACAGCACATGTCCCTTTTGAAATCAAAATTAAGGTGGCAACACATGTATTTCTACAGCAGTTGCCTGCCTTTGAGATAGATCTTATACTATAATAGTCTCTTCAAGGAAAGGAAGCTCACAAATGTTCATCAAATCTTGACTATGTGGCTGTATAAAGTCCCATGAATCAGTCATTTCAGACATCATCATAGCAGTGAAATACAGGAAATGCTTTAAAAAAGGAAAGAAAACCAAACTGAATTTGAGAATCATTAGGAGCTAGAGTGGCTGTGATACATGAATAAATACTGCAAAAGAAATTCAAGCTGAGGTACAGACATTTCAAGGATAGGTACATTTGAAAAGTTTGGATGGACACTGCAGTAATTCACATCATTATTCAGAAGTGATCTTGCATGCCAAACATGGAAACAGAAAGCCAGAAGAAGCGTTTGCAAGCTTTCATCTTGTTTGGTATTTGTATGCCCATTTCTTCATCTACCAACTTAATAGCATTCCTCTACCTACTCAGTAGCACTTAGCCCTCACTGTTGCTCTGAGTATTTTCTGAAGTTTTCCTATGCTGATGCAGTCTCTACTGGTAACACCAGAGCTGCCATTCCCAACTGCAAAAGAACAGTTTCAGTAACCTTGGTTGCTTAATCAAGTAGAAATGTAGTTACTCTATGAATATATGTGCAGCAGTCTGTTCCTACCCCTCCTTGGAACTTTCACTTGTGTGGCAAAAATGTTTAATAACCTCTATGAAAAAACAGACACCTATTTGTTTCTATATATGACTAATCCTGGCAGCCTTTGCTTTGGAAAGCTCTACCACTCTGTTCTGCAAGAGAGAACTGGAAATTTAGCACAGGAATAGGAATGAGACAAGTGCACACTTGGCCAAGTTTTGGCACAGCCTTTAGAAATCCTCCTGCTGAGATCTGGAAGAAAGCTGCAAGAGCTTTAGTGATGCCTGTCAATCAAACTAGAGGGAGAAGAGCTGAGCCAGGAGGAGGAGACCAAGACAGAAATGGATGCAAGGTAGTCCGCAAGAGGCAACAGTTAGCAACCCCTTCTGTAATTTTGGATATGCAAGCATATGGTCATCAGCAATAACACAAGTTATTCTGCCCACAGTTTGCCCACCCAGAAGTCATTTCCTATGGGTTACTGAGGTCCACCAAGGCTTCTCCAGTCTCATGATCCAGGGCCTGGCACCTGCTCACTTTACCTCTCTGCTCATGGCTTTTTCCACACTTCCCAATGAAAAGGCAAGTTCCTTCTTCAAATGCCTGTTTCCACTTTTGACTCTTAAAAAAATTAAACTCTTAAAAGTGTAATGAGGAAGATGATCTCAAAATAGGCATAGAGAAAGGGAGGAGAAGAAGATATATTTGACATATATTTGAATTTTTAAAATGCTTTAGGACTGCATAAAAGTCACATGCTGAGAGATAAGATTGCACATAAAACCATTCAAGACTAAAATGCTATTTTTAAATTTATAGATCAATTGAAGCACTTTTAGACAAATCGACATTATAATTTAAAACATACCCACAACAAAACAGTCTCATTTGCTTAAGCTGGCTAGGTTTTAAACTCATTAATATAATATCACAGGCCAAGCTGAAACATCCAGAGTATATGCAAAAGTAACAGTGAGGGATCTAGCCTTGCAAATGATGAGACATCAGCTGCACCATAACACCAAAACTCGATAATAATAATAATAATAATACTCAGATAACAAGGCCATGTGCTTTACTTTCCAATTTAAGGAGAAGCTCAAGAGCAGCATTTAGAAAAACAGCATTTGAAATTAAACAGGTGAACAATGGATATTTTATCTCGCACTGCAACCATTACCATTACACTGACTCCTCCCGACCAAATGAATCAATTGAACAGAAGCAAGTTACATAAGCAAATAAAGAAGTATAAGAAAACCAAGAATCAAACATGCAATCCATTACATTTTTATTCTATATAAACTGTACTGTACGCATCCTGAAATGGGCTGCTCAAATTAAAAGATATCAATGCAACAAGATCAGTTGCAAACTGCTGAAACATTTAGGGATAATTTAAAGCTGTTTTGGATCAAATAGGCTGATGTGCCTTGACGCAAAGCCAAAGGTACTTTCATATTGTTTTAAAATAGATCATGCAAGTACCTTTTTCATTTAAATTTAAATTACAACTATGAAAACAGCTGCACAAAGACGCAGACATTAAGTTAATAAATTTGTAAAAGCATGTGCAGGATCATTTCAGAAGGTGTATTATGTTTTTTAGAAAAAATGATTACTAAAAAAATTATAGTCAAAACATGCTTTGATCAATAGCAGTATTAACTATGATCATTACATAGGGATATTTCTTTCTTTCCTGAGCCCTTTTTGTTTTTATTGTTGTTTTGTTTGTATTTTGGGGGTTTTGTTGTTGGATTTTTTTGGTTGGTTGGTTGTGGGGGTTTTTCTTGTTCTTTATTTGTTTTGTTTTTCTTATTACCCCAGAAAGAGTTCATAAACTGGGGTGATGCCACTTTGATGATTCACAGCCCCTTCATCTGTCACTTGCTTGCCCTAAGATGCCCCTGGGAGTCAGTGGTCAGGGCCTCTACACAGGCAGAAGTAAATATTACCAACTGCTGTAAAAGATAAAACCATATGGAAAGGAAGAGTCCTCAAACTTTTGTTTGGATTCAAAGGCGAGCTTCCCATACAAAGTGCAACTATGTCTATGAGCCTATGTGAAATGAACTAACAAAAGAGTAACAAACAAGACAAAATCTACATCTTTAGAATTTATGATTACAACCAAATACAGCAAGACATTTTTTACCTCTAATTCACATGAAAGACTAAGTTATTAAGGCATACATAAAGACTGCTAAAAAAATAAAATTGATTTAAAAAAAAAATAAGGAGGAGCATCATGAAATTATGTATTACTCCAAACAAAACAGGATACATCACAGTGTCTTGGGCAACAGCCCACTAAAAAAGCGGAGTGTTCATCTGCATTGATATTTCAGTTTGCCAGTTTGTGGTGGCATTTCTTTAGTAGACACAGTTAATTTACTTTTACCCAATATATGCATTACTACCATGGCTGTAAAAATCCATCCTAAATCACAATCATACCAAATCAATTGACATTCTCGTAAAATGATTTTCTATCTCATAGTCAACCCTGTGTTTGCTCCAGTTGTCCTAGGAGCTATAATGCACGCATATACACAACACATATACAATGTGTTCCATGGATGCAGGACATGTATAAGATGATTAATGCTGAACAGGTAAGCATTTTCTGTAAGGGGTTCAATAAGTTGTCTAATATTGAAAAATCTGAAACATCTCCCCAAGCATTTTTCTCTGAAAATATAATACATATTCAATTGTGAAAAGACCACAACTAATACTAAATACTAGATTATGTAATTTATTCAAATTCAGCAGATTATAATATTTATTAATGTTAGAGGAGAGCTTAAGAAAAACACTTTTATATGATGTCAAGTAAGTATTTTGATCTGAATCAACTCAGCTGACAACTTAGCAACAGAGATTGCTTTCAACATTAGAAGACAGATGACATTATGTCACTCAATTGGCAACAGATTATAAAAAGCCATCTTTTCCCCTACATTTCAAAGTACTTCTCTTTTTTTTTTTCTTCTCAGTCTTGACATTTACTGTGTCACAGCAGTGAACTTCTCCCGCCTCCTTACTCCACACCACCATGTACGCTGGCATTTCCCATCAATAACTGCAAGCAGACCTAGTTGCCCAGTTGTCTTGCCCACCCATTTTCCTAGCTGCCAGCAAACACTGTTTTCCTGCTGCTGCTTCCACACAATCAATCACACACGGTGCCTTGCACTGACTTTGCATCAAGTGGCATGCGCTGCTACCCCCAAGGAACACCAGTGTTTTTATTGACTGGTTCACCTATAAAAATTGAGGCCAGGGACTTGCATGCTCGAGAACTCCCCACTTTACTCAAGCTGTGGGCCTGAATCATAGAATCAGCTAGGTTGGAAAAGACCTTTAAGACAGTCAAATCCAACCATTCCTCTAGGACTGCCAAGTCCACTACTAAACCCTGTCACTAGGGGCCTCATCTACACAGTTCTTGCACACTTTGTGGGACGGTGATTCTATCACTTCCCTGGGCGGTCTGTTCCAATAACTGACTACCTTTTTGGTAAAGAAATCTTTCCTAATCTTCAGACTAAACCTCCCCTGGTGCAGCTTGAGACCACTACCTCTTGTCCTATCACTTGTTACTTGGGAAAAGAGAATGACCCCCACTTCACTACAACCTCCTTTCAGGTAGCTGTGGAGAGCAATAAGGTCCCTCCTGAGTCTTCTCTTCTCCAGATTAAACACCAGTTCCCTCAGCCATTCCTCATTAGCCTTGTGCTCCAGACCCTTCATCAGCTTTGTTGCCCTACTCTGAACCCACTCTAGCAATTCAATATCTCCCTTGTAGTGAGAGGCCCAGAACCAAACACTGGATTTGAGGTGCAATATCTCCAGTGCTGAGTACAGAGGGATGATCAATGCCCTGGCCCTGCTGGTCACACTATTGCTGATACAGGCCAAGATTCTGTTGACCTTCTCGGCTACTTGGCCACACTGATGGTTCATGTTTAGCCAGTTGTCAATCAACACTCCAATACATACAATCATCCAAATTTCCAGCCAGGGAATTGAAGTCTTCAGTGATCAAGTGGTTCAATGATTTTCAAGAAAATAAGATCAGATTTCCCTGTCCCTCTGCTGACAGGTTAAAATATATAAATAGAGTTTAGCAAACTGGATGAAATCACTGAAACACACAGGCTATTTCTGGTGTTTGACAACTTGTAATCTTTACTACTGCTCTGAACAAAACTAAGGAAGATACATATAATGCTTTGCAATGCCCAAACTGTATGAGCATACAATATATTAATTTATTTTCCCACCTGTTTTTGTGTGTAGCATGTTATTTTCTAGGTAGTGCTGAGAACTGCAGAGTATTTCATAGTAATAACTTTTCATGACACAAAATATTCCAAAGAAAACAGTGAATCACATTTACCACCAGCTTTTCCTGGGTTTCTCTCACAGTGTAAAGCAATACAGATACATCCATTTTTTCAGAACAAGGTGGTCAATATCATGATTAGTTAACATAAGACATTTCACACTAACTTTTTACATCCTGAAAAATATTATTTTTATAGCCTTCCCAGTTAAGAAGCTCTAACTGTAGCCAGTGGACTACAAACAAAGCCTAGGGGCCTTCAATGCACATCATACTCATGGCTTAGCTGATGAATTTCCTGATAAAGACAATGGAACTCTCATCCCTATGCAAATAAGGGCAAGAAGCTTTTCACTAGATAGAAGATATTAGTAAAGCAACATAAATTACCCCATGCTGACAACCAGAACCCTTTCAAAGGGAGCCCTACAATATTAAACCAACAAAGTTTTTGATGAATTGAAGAATCATTATGGTTACACTGGCTGTCTTAGTGCTTTTTTGAGAAACGTGAGGTTAGAACACAAGCTGTAAATTGGAAATTGTCTAAGTTATAGCTGTGCTGTGCAGAAATGCATATACTATTGCCAACACACAGTTCTAAAACAGCAGGAAGAATTGCAAAACCATTCCAATAACATATTTTGCTGCTACTTCAGATGCTATGCCAGTACAAGGGCTGTGACAAAACACTAATGAGCATAAATCCATCATAAAGTACTTACATGTCAATGCACAAAATATTTCAACAACGTTCTCCAACCACAAGTGAAGCAAATCCAAAAAGCAAGAAATAGACTAGAAAAGTATATTCACCTGAAGATAATACACAAAACCTTGTCATTAGTCAAACTGAGCGTGTCATGTCAAATCTCCTACTTAGAGATCTCATCATTCTCCCCCTCTTCATGCCTTCCTTTTGATAGCTACAAGTGCCTAGAGATGCTCCTTTGATCAGTGAGGAAAGACAGGGAGAGGCAGTACATCACATCAGGAGAATTTCTTATGCTACTCTTTGAGGTCTAATGTGATACTAAGACATAAGCGAATATAAGGTGAATTGTATCTTCTGACCCTCCTCTGGCACAATACAGAACATTGAACTTTTTGGCTAAGATCTCAACTGAAAGCCAATATAGAGAGACAGGAAGAAAACCCCAAGCAGATTTAAAACACACTGTGAAGCTGAAAGAAAATAGAGAGTAAAGCCTCCGCAGAAAATTGTTCTGATCAAATTGTCACAGGTGCTAAACAAATTTATGTGGCAAAAATTCTGACTTGAAACTGCTCCCTGAGTAAGGGCAAAACTATATGAGGAAACCAAGTCCATTAAAATTTACATTGCTTAACCCTAGAGATTTGCAGCCAACTCACCTAATCCATACTTTTTACTGGTTTGCAACACTGTCCATCTGAAGGTTCATGCTGTGTTAAAATAATACAACTTACCACCAGATGACATAGAGTCCAACCAGATGGTGTAGAATCTCCACACCTGGTATGTAAATGAAATATGAGCTGCATTCCTGGATACAGAGTGTAGCAAATTCAGTATTTTGGGTGAAAGGGCATTTTTTTCAATACCACTAGTAAAACAAGAACTATGTTATAACAGTCCACATCTAGAGCAATGTCAACTAGCTACTAACAGCAGAGAGTAAAACTGGTATTATGAAATCATACATATATGCAGAAAGTAATTATAATGGAGGGGTGATTTACAAATTTAAAATAATTCTAGCTATTTATCTGTAAGAAGTTTACCTTCCTTTCTAAAAGCTGATAAAAAACAACAGTGGATAATTTATGCAGTTGATGTGTGTGAACTAACCTCTCACATCATCTCCGGGGGTACAAAAAATGTTTTACTAACCGATGGGGAAAACTAAGACATGAGATTGATTACTAAAAAGGGACCTACTTTCTAAATTCAGCACTGTACGTGTCAAACGGCTTTTAGCACCTTTGTTGTTCAATATAGTCCATGGTTTCTGTGTTCTTAGTTCTATGTTGTGTTCAATGTTTACACAGTTTACTAAAATGAAAACTGTAAAATTCAAATATCCTGACAGATCATGTTATTAACAGAGTAAGCTGTCAAAACACACAATTACTTTCATTTATTTGTAAAAACAAGCCACATTTGAGGAGGAAAAATATTTTGAAGGAGCATCAAGACAGAATAATGAATCAGAGAACAGAGGAAAACAGAGATTATTTTTATCAATGATGTCTTCCATGAACAGCAGGTCCAAAAAAGAACTGAATATCATCGAGATCTGATCACAGTGCTTACTAAATTGCTTTTTCTGTATCTGACGTGCTTTATAAGAAATGTCTCCAACAGAGTAACTGCTAGAGACTAAATGAAATGCATTATGCAATGGACCTCCTGCCTTGGCATGCAGGCATAACCTGTTTTGCAATTCTGTCAAAAGCAAAAATTCAATCTGGAGGTTCTATTTGTTCCAATGTGATGCCTGTGATTAAAGAACAAAAACATTTCCTTTTTGACATTTCCCTTTTTTCCATACAAACTATGAAGCGTATTTCCTTGATAATCTTTCAAATTCTTGATAGTAGGTTTCTCACCTGTTCAGGATTCAGAACAAGGCAAGAGAACAGCTGCAGAAAAACAAGTTGTAAAACTCAAGACAAACACGCCTATTTCTTTGAACTGTGCTTTGGTAGAGCCATGTTCTTGCCTAGAGGGACAAACAAGTTCAAAAGTCTCAAAGGAGAGAAAAGTTTGGAATTGAATCTGCAGCCAAGCAGCATTTCCATTCGTCACACTGATACAGGAATTGAGCATTTGTGGTTACCAAAACACCCCTATGGTCTACCACTGTCAGCTTTAAGAAACATTAATATATTCTTTACAGATTTTGGAGGTTTTTTGGTTTTGCTTGCAAGTATATGGGCACTTCTCTAGTTCAGGCATAGGAATTTCAGCTGTAACTACCTCACATCTGACTTTCTCCAAACTGTCCTTTTCTCATTAAAGTTTATCTCCTGTCAAAAGATAGTTTTAGGCAGAGATTTTGTGCTCAGAGCCAGCTACAAATTCTATATCACCATTATTATAACCACTTTATTACTCTGCTTTAATGGTTACAATAACAGTGGCATTAATGTTAGTAAAGGTTATAGGGGGAAAATTGTTTTATTAGGTGCATTTTCAATAATTTGTGCATTTGTGTAAAGACATATGTGTACACATACACACACAACCTGCAATGCTCACGTACTTCATGTAAAAGCTCGTCCTCACATCTTTTTACGTTATAGTGAAATTTTATGTTTAAATGCTTTTCTTCTCAAATCCCAACACTCTTCCAGAGCAAAGAGCAGGAATTGTTTACAAAGCTAATTCCTACCTATCTAGAAATATGAGCTGCTTTAAACTTCAGCACTGCTGTACTTGACAGAGGTATTTATGCAGAGCCAAATGCAAACTAAGCACATTTTCTTTTTTGAGAAGAGGGCACTGCAGTTCACCATGAATTTTCTTATGCTCTAGAGGAAAGACTGCTAGGATTTAAGCAAGGTTTTCTACAGAAATGTTATCAATAGCACAGAGACAAACATAACTGTACTGATAATGGTGGTGGTGGGCTGCCCCCTCCCTATTCTGCACTGCATTGTGCAGCCCACAGCTGGAGGCAGGGGGATGATATTAAGCATGGCACAAGGCATTCTTTCTGGCTTCTTCACATTTTACACAGGGGGTCAGGACAATGGGGAAAAAACTAAGCTGCTGGGCTCCTCTGGTGGCTCCTGCCCCAATGTGATGAAGCAGCCCCACTGTGGCTGCTCCACCATGATGGATGGCTCAGCTGGGAAGGCTGCTGGCCCCTTAAGGGCAAACACTGCCTTGGGAGCACAAGAACAAAAAGTGGAACAAGAGCACATCTGTATTGTAGAGTGCAGTGGATCAAGGGGACTCCTAAGTTAGCCTTAAAAGACCAGGCACAACTGAAAAAAAACCAGGTAAAGCAGTCCAAGGTGAGCTCTGAGTTACCATGGCTACATTGCTAATCAAGAACCATACAATGAAAAGGGAAGCAGCACTCAGAGTGATTCCAAGGGTTAACACTTCTGCCCCAGAGAATAAACTCCTTCTACCACTCAATCTCCTATTACTTGACAAGTGTACTTGCACATGAATCACTATTTGATTAATTGAAGAGCTATTATAATCTGCACTCTCTGCATTGTGACAAGCTGAAAAGAGAAATCTATGTGACCCTTAGTGAACAGCTAGTTTATAGTTTAATGGAATAGCCTAGTTATTGAAATTATAATTATCTCTACAAGGATCAGTGTTACAACATAGATGAGAATCCTTCTGAAATAAAGTTCATTGATACAGAATCACTGCAAAAGTATTTTGTTTAAATGTCAACATTTAAAATCTTTAGATGTTTCTAAATTATATTTAAGGATCAGATAAATTAACACATGCTTCCCCTTTGACAATAGCTCCACTTCAGGCTGTAACAGAGTTCTGTGAAACAGAAAAAAGAAGTGCATATTCTGAAAGTGACTTTTTTGTCATGGCAAATATCCAAGACAGCAATTAAATCGCATAAGTAGCTGACTGCATGTTCAAGATGCAGACCAGAGCTCAGAATGAGACAGAGATGGTATTTTCTCAGTCATTCTTTCCTCTCCTGAAGGTCTAGTTTTTGAGGAGTGAAAGGCTCTATCACTTCATATCCAGAATTCTTTAATGGCCTTACAGAAAATGACAGTTTCAAATCCCTGGTTGTGAAATACCTTGTAAAAGTGATGAATCATACTTTCCTCCTGCCCTCCCATAATTATTTTCTTAAGCTGTGTGATCTCACACATCATCCATAAATCTTTGTTCTGAGGCAGGTGGGGTTTTGCTGTTGTTCTTTTAAACTAATTTTAAAGTGAAAACTGGAGAATGAACAAAGAATACAACAGGATGAAACAGCAAGATCTCCACAACAAGGTGTTTGGCACTTTTTGTATTTCATTAATACAAAAGATTTTTGGCATCGGTTCTGCCACACAAGAAGGTGGATTTATGCTAGTGAACCTGTACCACTGCACACATCAAACCTAAACAGGCACCCTGGTGATCCGTGTTAAACATCTTAGGCATTTGACTTATGTGTCTGCTGTGACAGACTAAAGTTTGAATCAAAGCAGATTGTCTTCATTTCTGAAAGGAAATTACTTCTAATTACAGCTCCAGCTACTTCTTTCAAGCAAAATTAGGACCCTTTTTCTTCTTAGCTTCTGACAAAGCTATAAGAATTCAGTATTTTCCCATTAGCAGTCCCAATAAGTTACTAACCATGATGATAAATATGGAACATTCCAATTTTTGGAGAAAAAAAAAAAAAAAAGAAAATTGTGTAAATGATAAAATTAGTCATTTTTACCAGTTTTTTCTCCCTTTACTCTTGATAATTAAAGGAATCAGATTTGATATGAAGTCTCTGAAATTTCAATTTACAACTTGATACATACCTAGAAAATGTTACTGTTTTCACCACCAGCCAAATATCCAGCTAGACTGGGTCTCTGGTGAACTACCAGTGTCCCTGCTCCTCTTGTGCAAGCAAGGGAGCCCCATACCAGTCTGTATCATGGATCACTTGACAACCCAGTTCTAGCAATAAACCAGATCTGTTTCTCTCAACCCAAACACAATCTTCAAAGATGATAGACAATTATATTTTTCTTTTCTTAGTTCATTTTTTGAGTATATATTGTCTAAAACTTTTTAGTTTTCAGTCAAGTTTGATCCTTTTTCCCTTAAAACCTCCATTTGTCCATTTTAAGAAAGATTAGTATTAGTGAGAATCTAAAGCATGTAAATTATGCTCAATTATTTTCACATCATTAAAAATGCCTATGTGTCTTCCTGTTCTGTCTTTCAAGAAAATCCACTATTCTCCCTGCCTTTTGTGCTACGTACCACACATACAAGGCAAGATCTCCACCACAGCAATCCCACACTTAAAGTAAGTTTCCTGCACTCAAAACAGACTGCGACTTTATCCAGTTGATTCCTACCCAGAGACACAATATCTGTTTCTGAAATGCAACTTGGTCAAAATCACCAGCAGAAAAGTATCTCTCAGACTATATTCCCTTCTTCCGCAGCCTTGTTATAATTTTCTCAATCAGAAAGTGTTTTCAATAATTGAAACATCTGGTTTCTATAAATATTCATTACACATTACAACTTAAAAGCAAAGTTTTGTTTGTTTGTTCTTGAACTGAAAAGCAGTCAACTTCTCCTTTACTTGAAATACAGCTATATTTAAAATCACAAGTTAATCTCAGATATTAAACAGTCACTGTCCTGCCTGTTCAATACATCAAGCAAGTGAAGTGCTTGCTTGCCTGCTAAGAGAGATTATGGCAAACAATTCTTAGGTTCATGTATTAACATATTAAAATTACTGAGAATTTACTGATAATTATTTTAATTAGCTATACCGTCTTGGTACACTCCCAAATACATAAAAATTAATTACCTGAAACATCATATCTTTGTAATTTTAACCTTTTCATGCTTCAGTTCTTTTTGGTCACATGTCCTTTTAAAAAAAAGGCTCTACTTATCAAGACATTGCATATGGGGGGCAGCCAATCAATCACAAAAATGGAAAAGATAGTGAAATTCGTAACAGAAGACTTAAAACACCTTTTATGACTCTTTATCATGCACTAGCAGATAATCAATAGCTTATCAAAGCAGCCCATTTGACTTTGCTGGAGTCATTTCCATACACTTAATTCAAAATCACCAAGTCAGGTTGTAAAAAAGCCTATGCTAGTAAATCTACTGTGAATGGTACTGTTTGTTTAACACTGTCCATTGTCTTGAACTTTATATCAATCTGATGATCTCTGTATGGCTGCAACTAAAGAGAAAAAAGGTACCCCCTCCCCCCCCCAAGAAAAAGACAAAAACCAAAAAAACAATAAAACTCCAAAACAACTAACGAACGAGTTTATCCTTAAACTTTAATGAGGGAACTGAATCCAAGAAAGGATTTTTTTCATCACTTTTGAATTGTTTTCCGTCTACCAAAGTAATTCAAGATTGTCTATCACTTCATCATGCATCTATGCTTAAATTTAATTAGAAAAATTGCTGTCTGCTTCTCAGCTATACTGCAAATAACTTGGCCATAACAATTTGCCTTTTTAAATAGAAAATACGCCAACACAACTGCATACATATAATGAAAATCAATCTTCATTTTCCCTTTCCTAATCTGAGTTTCAGGTTTTACCTAAATTGGTAATGAAAAATTAGTACCTGAAAATGGGTCAATTTGCTCATCTTTCGGCCAGTAGCAAAAAGAGTATTCAAAGCCTCAGACATTAGAGAGACTCACTTCTAATTTACTGAAAAAGCAACAACTCAAGAATGTATAGACACAGCACTTCCCTGGTTAGTTCTTGTAGTATGGCTGAAATGACACCATTGCCCTGTCTATCAAATAGTTTATGGCTAGTAAATGCACAGGAACTCATTCATCTTACAGCCCAAGAGTTGACACCACATGCTATCTTTCACCAAAGATTTAGTTAAGTTAAATCTATTGCTAGGCTTTTCTAGATAAATATTTTAAGGCATAATACACAGATAAAAAGTACATAAACCTTTTAGTAGCAAATAACAGTTTGCTAGTGCTATTTAGACTAATGTTTTCTCAGATACAGCAGTATTTGTAAGAAAAAGGCAAATTAATTATGGCATTAAATATGAGTTCACACAGAAAGCTGGACGACATACGTCTACACTTAAAACAAAAAAAGTTAACAGCCAAGACTACAATGTATGAGAGGCCTGATTTTCTGTGCTCTGGAGCTACTACATTCATTAGAGAATGGCTACAGAAATGTTAAACAGAATAAAAGCTTTTACCCTTAATCATTTATTTACTGACAGTATAGAAACTCTGAAACAATAGCTGTTGATCTTCTCAACTAAACATTTATTTAAAACCAAAGCATGTTTAAACCGTGAAACTACACGATATAAAGAACGCATGGGTTTATCATCGGTAAATGTAAGAGGGATCCTCAGGCAACAGAAATGTAGTTAAAGATGAACACAGCATGGTCAATAAGGAATTCGTTGCATTCCCTTGTATTTATTCCTGAGAAAAACATATCTGAAATCAACATTAAGACCAGTTTCTTATGTAGGAAGGGACAAAGAAACAGATGGCGGGGGGGGGGGGCGGAACAACAAAAACTTCAACACAAGAGAGAGACACAGAACAAATGTACTGGGTTAGGCATCAAGAAGTGTCTCTATAAACAGCCAGCCTGCTTTCCTAGAGTGTGCCAACATACCTCCAATTTCAACATGAGTCTAGATGCCAGGTACCATTGCAGAGCTAGACTCTGCCTAGCCAAAATGCAAAGTCACTTCTTTCCCTACTGAAGATATTTGTATAAAGAGAAGCATGCAGTTCCCTTAATGATGAAAGCCCTGTTTTCTCAGGAAGCCACAAACCCAAGCCACACTTTCAGCATTCAATTATGCCAGCAGACATAATTGTGTTCAATCATGGTCTAATTCCAGGATGAAGCATAAATACGATCCCCTACAAGAGCATTCAGCATCAGTCTCCAAAATTGGACAGCATCTATTTTGCTGAGAAAGGAATAATTAGAAACAAATTAAATCTCAAATAATTTCCTGATGTTTGATGCAACTAAATCACAGGCAGCACTCATAAGACTATACTAGACAGAGTAACCAAAGGCTTCAGTAGAAGATTCCAAATCTTAATAAAAATAAAGCAAAGACAGAAAAGACATTGAGATACAACTGCTTCAGAAACTAACAGCTTCCTAAATTGCCCATGAATATCTTCAGTTTTAAATGTATCATATCTAGCCACCTTGACTGTTAGTAGTCGTTCATTCACCCCCATGCACAGTTGACTTTAAGCAGCCATGCTTACAAGAAAAAGCAAGAAAGAAACCACTTTCACCAGAGTAAGTATTTCTGCTATTCTATGAGATTTTGCTCTTCCCACAGGTGAAAGAGGCAGCTTCCTTATATGCTGGAAGGTTTCATTGAAGTTGTTGATTTTATCACAAAAATGCTACAAAAATCTTACTTAGCATCTGTAAAAGCATCTGTATGGACACTTGGCAAGTTTCTCTCAAACCTCAGGAAATGCTATTTGGTTTTAGCTTGCACGGTAGATGCCTTGATAAAATGTCTTTTGTGGATATGTATTTCCCACAACATACATAAAAACCACTAAAAAAATCCCAGAACATTTTGATTACTATCCTTGACTAATACGTGCTGTTATAGCTAAGATGGGGAGATGCTGTTTCCAGAAGTTTCAGATTTTACTTATTTTGCAGCAAGTTTTATATTAACATTTATCTATGAGAAAATTTTATGTTTGGAAGAAATTGGGATCTGTACTGTCAGCACAGAGGCACAATGAAATTATGTTAGAATTGTTTGGTGCTTGTAATCCTCAAACCCAGAGGTAATGAAAAACCAGCACATCCTCTACAATGTCAATTAGCTATAAATAAGCATAGAACTGACTTGTATAGAGCTGATAAAACCTGGTTACTAACAAAGCATCCTGTGTTTCCAACACCAGCCCCACCCACTGATCAAATTACTTCAGTCCTCCACAAATTACTTTTTAATTCTCCATCACAATAAAACTAGTCTTTCCTGTGCTGCTGGTTCCCTCCCACAGCATTTCCATTTCTCACCCACAGAGAATAACCCATTTACTCTATATCTCACGGTCTCCCCTTTGCAACAGGTGATGGTGCCCAAAAGGTATCATAAAGGGTCAGTCCCCAATACCCAAAACAATAAATGCAAAGAACTGCTAAACAGCAATACACCAGGGAATATGGTATGAGAGTTATTTTACTGCAGCCAGTTACAAGACATCGCCCTATGATGCTGAGCTAGAATGCTGCAGGGGAATGGGAAACAGCTTGGAGAAAACCTATTGTGATTGCCATTAGAGTTTCAGCAAGAAATGAAAAGATAAAATGAGAGTTTTAAAAAGCACTGGTCATTTTTGACATAACTATCAGTCTGATACAAAACACATTTTCACCAGTAACTGGGAACTCTTCAAGCAATTCTGGATTACGAGTAAGATGCACTTCCTGACACGATACCTTGAGGATTTGATGCATTTATTAGAAAGACACAATTCTTAATATCATGGTGGTTTATAATGCTTTGTACATATGAACGTCAATAAACTCTTTTTGTCCCCTGCATGAAGTATTCAAAATCTTCCTCAATGTTAGGGGAAAAAAAAAAAAAAAAAAAAAAAAAAAAGTAAAGTAAAAAAAATAGTTAAGTGGTCAGAAAAGACTGTGCTCAGTATCAAATATAGAATGATCTAAACTTTGCAATTAAAAAATATTGTAAGTCTTGATTTCTGTGACAGTAGAGCAATACTGTTCATTTCACCTTACCATCAAAAGTCTGCAGTTTCCATAGTTTCAAAACCACATTACAAGATGTGTGCAGGGCTCTTCAGGGAGGATTTGCTTCCCCACTGCTCAAGCAGAGCTTTTACCCTGCAGGATTACAATTTCACCTTGTAAAAGTTCAGTTTTCTTTCCCTGAAGCAAAACTAATCTAACTAAAGAGGTCCTTCTTGCTAGTCTAAGTTTGAGGGCTTCTAAGGGCGCTTCCTGCTCTTCAGTGTCTTTATGTCTTTTTTTAACTCCCTCAACCACAGCATTCTTCAGACAATTTTTTTTTTTCTTTTTGTAATATTTTTATCTAGTAGTCTTTTGCTCAGATCCATCTCCTTGAACTCAAGGGGACAGCTGAGCCACTGACTTTGCCAGGTTCTTGCTGACAAAACTTCTAAGGATACTGAGCATAATTAACACAAAAATAAATATTTTCCATGCAGAAAGATACATCACTGGTGCATTAATAAGCAATGTCTCATAATGCAGCTAGGTATTTGAAGTGTTGAATCTTGAATTAGGACAAAGAAAGCCTCACTGGTGTCCTGGAGTATATTAGTGCTTATGTGGACTGATAATTACCCTATGGAACCTGATAATGAAAGGTTTGGTGCAAAACTAGTCTAGCAACTGATTAAACAAACTTCTACTGCTAACTGGCTTCTCCTCTTTGCCTGGTGATGAAAGGACATGGAGTACAGAAATGGACAACACTTTCAAAAAGTGAGCATGACAGGAACGGACTGAAGGGGAAAGAGAGAGCAGAAATTATCTTTCCAATGTTATGAAATATTCATGAGGTTATATTTTTTAACTCTACTTGACGGCTTGCACATCCAATAATAAATGCTAACTTATTGAAGTCTTTCTGAAACAATTAAAAAAAAAATTACTTGCCAGATTTGATCAGACACAGAAACACTAAGACAAATGGAAAATCATGTAAAAACAAAACCAACAAAAACCCAAAATCAACCAGCAAACAACACAGGTATTCTTGGAAACTGAAATTCAGCTAACACTAAATGAATTACCAGAGAGAAAGTAGGATGGTAACAATTAGGAAACACGCAGCAGTATGTGCACCAATTAGCAGACACAAGAAGTTCATTCATGCATCCTTTCATCTACCAAAGATACCATTTTTCCTTTCATTATAAGGAAATATATTTGGCTTATGAAACTTAAATTTTCAAAGGTTTATGCTAGTTCATTCTGAGGCATCACTGAAACTGTATTTTTCTTTCCTCTAAAGGAAATAAAGTCAAAAGATTTGCACATGTATTATGAGACAGAACTTCAAACAATGACTTTGAATTCTGTCTTATAGCGGGCCTAGGTGTCTTTTTGCAGATAAATTTTGCAACGATTATTAGAGGACTCAAAACGCAGTAGATTTATTTCTTTCCCTCTTGGTCTGGGAACTTGAAAAGCAACTTACTCTATCACTGTCATGGACACTGAATCAGACTCAATGGGTAGCACTTCACAAGTAAATTACTGCCCAGAGGAGCAATATAAAACCTAAGGTGTGGATTACAGACTTTGCTTTGTCTGGGATTCAGTAGAGCCGCTCACCTACCACAGGATTAAACATTCAGAAGAGCTAGTGTGCTATAAAAAAAACAAAGTTTGTTTACTCTGAGCTATGATTTTCTGTGTCTTCTACTAAGTTGCAAGAGCACCTCACAAGCATTTGATATCAGAGACACTGATGTTTCTATGATCTTAGCTGTGCTTCTAGAACTAATAATGCCATCATAGCAATTAACAACAGTAGCTCATTGGTGACACTGCAAAAGTGACTTTCATGAAACCAGGCAATCACCAATGAAGAATGTCACATCTTGGAGCAAAGCTCAGTCGGTTGCAGACAGCACCTAGCTAACTGAGAAGATACTATCACATCATTTTGTTCTATATGCACACTCAGAGAGGACTATCAGATAACTTTCAGCTCTGCTTGAAGATCTGCAGTTTTGGGGAAATTTACACTGTTTGAGGGACTGGCAAAAATGGAAAACAGGTTTTTACAAGTGTATAAACTGTAATTATACAACACTCTGCCCAGCCTGGAGCTGATTTAATATTATTAATGCTGCCATGAGTCAGAACAACTCTCAGAAGGCATAGTATAAACCTTGGCATTGCTCTTCAGGAAAATAAATTGCTTCTCTGGTAACAAAGAGATCCATTAATTTCACTGGCCTCTTCAATCTCTGCCCTTCAAAGACTGTAAACAAAACACACGCCATGCAGATTCTTCATTCCCAGTGTATTCAACCGCCTTAGTGTATTTAAATAAAAGATGCTTGAAAAAGAAATATGATTTTTACCTTAGTAAATTCATGGCCAGCTAATTGTGCAAGATGAAACAAAAATATTATGCTTGCCAGTTACATTAAATGCTTGGCTTTAAGGGTCAGCAGAGTATACATTTTGCCCTGTAAAATAACATCTTTTTCAAGCCGCTGCTTCCAAGTAACTTATACTTCAACTTTGTCCTATATTCATTAATATTTCTTCTTGTGTTCACTGAAAACTGAAAAAGCAAATAAAAAAAATAATGTTGGACTAAAAATAGTACTTTAACCTATAGTGGCTACCACTGAAAAAGAAAACAAACCAAAAAACCCAACCCAAACAAAAAAAAAAACCCCAAAACCAGAAACAAAACCCCAAAATGAACAAAGAGAAAAAAACAACCAAACAAAAAACCCAACAAAAAAGCCCAAACCAAAGAAACTCATCAAAACCAGCCAACAGCATTCTGTTCTACTTGCTACACACACACCTGAGGTTCAACACCTACAGTGTAGTAAATTTTGACCTTTAAGAAAACTCCAACTATAACTAGTTCAAGTAACTTCAGATAAATCATTCTAAGGAGTATACTGGTTACTATGAGCTTCTATATAACTTGTGATTGTACTTAAAGTCTTACAGCTTTACAGACTCAGATGGGTCTTGTCTACGTGGTGCAATTCAATGGTTTCACATCACATAGAAGTCTTCAACCTATCTCTGAGTGAGGTCCTCTGCCCAGGCTGCTTTAACAGATTAGAACATCACATGAGTCCGCTGCTAGCCCCTGGCGATTCTAGACACCTCAGGCTTCTCTGCACTTTATCACAGTGATGTTTGCAGAAAGAAATGTAATATATAAATTTACTAGCTCAATCTTTTTAGGTACCATCCATGTCTTCTAAAGGAATTGCCATTTAGAAGTCAAGTAAATATTTAAGATACCATGGTAAAACTCTGAGTTCAAACATCCTTCTTCCACTTACCTTTATCAAAACTGCTACAGTGCTACAAATAGATAAACAGCAAATAACTGGTAGTTTATCAACAGAACCAGTTTCTCATTTCATAGATCAGATTTTTTAAGGTGCAGTTTGATGCAAAATAGCCAAAAAGCAAACAGAAACCCCTGACACCTGAACAGATTGTAGATTATGAAGTTCAATGAATACATTTTGCAACTCAGCACCTAAAACACAGTTAGTTAGATTTTTCCCACCCTAGACACCTTTGGCAGACACTGCTTTCTCTTTCAGCGCAGCTGAACTAAGGCAGGAGCGGAGACAGAGCTGACTTCTTTTAACCTTTGAGAACTCTATCAGGAAAATTGAATTGTTTTCATTATATCTTAAGATAACCAAATAAAAAACAAGAAAATGCCGAAACACTAGTTATTAATAATTTCTGGCTCATCTGCCTGTGTATTGGGAACTGTATCAGATCTCTGTAGATAAAATGGGGTCATGCTCTATTACCCTGCATAGTCTGGGTGCCCTAGTAACCCTAATAATGCTGCACACTCAGCTGGAAAGTAACTTGTGATTGCCCAGTCTCCTTCAAACGACACTAGGCACAAACAAAATTAGTGTAGTATTTTAAGTAAAAGGATTTATTTGAAGTCCCAAACAGACAACAGAGTTACAAAGGGTTATCAAATATCGAGGTGTAGAAGGAAGGGGGAGAGAGGAAAATAAAATAAAAAAAGTGTAAGTCAATATGGCGAGGTTAAATATGGAACATCTCTTCCCTTTTCTTTCACAACCAATTTGCTTCTCTTACAGGCTAAATATCAAGTCCCCAGTCTTGCCACAACTGCAACCACCAGGCTGCATTCTCCGGTAGAGAGAATCTCCTTTGAAGGTGTATGTAAGACCCAGTCTTCCGCTGTAAGTTTGCCAAGGGGTCCAGATGGACTTATACCACCTCCCTGAAATTTGTTCTAGCTCTCCCTTACCCAGAATACATACGACACACTGATCTTGATTACAATAAGGCCTGTCTCACCTCTTTGAGATATCACTGGTTATTAAACCAGACCTGTGCAGGACAAATCAATCAACTGATGTATATTAGAAACAACTTCCACTAGACTTAAAACGGATAAAGCAATGTGAGAGATCTTGAAACTCACTAAGAGCATCATCTGAGTCAACCAAGCAGGGTGACAGCAGTGCTTGGTGACCCAGCTGAAGCATATTTGCAGCGGCACCGCTGAGCAACAAAGGACAACACAATGTGTGGGATGGGAAAATACTGCAAGGCACAGGATGGCAAAACAAATAAAGCAGAGAACTTACAGTTCCCTCTCAGAACACACAGCCTCAACCTTCCTCATCTTCTGGTCAGAGGAAGCAGGACAGAGAACATCTTGCAATAAACAACAGAAGCAATGATCTTAATGTCCATGCTTAACCTTATCTTAATATTCTGTTAATGTCAAAGGTAGCCAGGTGTGGTAATACCAAGTGATTCGATTAGCTCTTCCTTTTCATAGTCTCAAATATATATTGATATATAAAGTCATATAAGAAATTAATAAAGTCAATTAAGAAATTAATATTTTGCTTTCACCCACCACAGAGATGCACCTCGCCATTATACTAAGTAGCAGCTCTCCTGTAAGGAAGGGGAATTGACACCATTTTGCACCAAGAAATGATAAAGCTCTCACCTCCTTCTTATGTGAGTCACTGTGTACGTTCCAGCATGAAATGGGCCTTACATTGATCTTTGTCCCTATCGTAACTGACATGTTAACCAACATACTTAGTGCAAGCATCTGCATGAGATAAACACACATTGCTTTTTAGTGCCTCTTGATTGAAATGCAACAATAGTAACAAATAATTTTTTCAGGGAGTAGTGACTAACACTTCCTCTTCCAAAAAAAACCAAAACCCAAACCTGTTCTCCCAAGGTCTGTACAATCCTGAATGGAATAACATGTTAAGCCCCTTCTCAAAAATGGTTCTTCAGGATATTTTGAGAGCAAAACGTGGTCTCATCAAGAAAAGCAATTCCAAAGTTATCAAATTACAATAAAACTCAGCTGTTGTAGTGAACAAGCAGTTTGCCATTTTATCAAAGCTAGAATTTCATCACCAATTCCTACATGTATCTTGGTTTTCTTTGTTTAGCATATAACACACAGCATAAAGAATACAGGACCTTTCTAGTTGCAGTTCTCAACTGCATTCACAGGAAAAAAAAAAAAAAAGACAGTTGCTTGCAAAACAAACATATAAAACTTGCAAAAAATCAAGAGGACTTACAGGATCAGTCAGTTCGGGCAAGCTTGCTTGGTATGTGAGAGGTCTACAGTCACGAGTATTGTTCACCAAGACACAAGGAAGAAACATTGGGCCCAAGTCATCCCCATCAAGCACATCTACTGTCAGAGTGGTTGTACTTGTCCTTCGTTCATGAAGATTTTGGGCTCGGTCCTAAGGAGCAAATGAGTTACATTTGGTGAGACTTTCTAAATCAGAGAATCTACAAAAAATTTTAAAGTTAAAGACAGAACATGTAAGCACCATAACTATCCACATTCTAGGAAACTGGATATAAGAAAGAAGTTCTTTACTGTAAGGGTGGCAAGGCACTGGAATGGGTTGCGCAGGGAAGTTGTGAAACTCCCTCCCTGCCTGTGTTCAAGGCCAGGCTGGACAGAGCCTTGGGTGACACGGTTTAGTGTGAGGTGTCCCTGCCCATGGCAGGGGAGTTGGAACTGAATGATCTTAAGGTCCTTTTCAACCCTAACTATTCTACGATTCCATGATTCTAAATAGCTAATTATAAAAACTTCAGCCTCAGAGCTACAGCCTTAAAGGCTCAGGAATAAAATTGAGGTAAAAGTTTATCTCTTGAATTAAGAAATATTCTGAGACATCTATTACTCAGCAAAAAAGATAGTTTTCATAAATTAATTCTCAGAAAATGTGCGAAATGAAGATACATGCTTTGTTAATTCCATAAAAATTCTATAAAAATATCTGTTTAAGATAAAAAGTCCCTCATGCTTTACTTATAATCTGAATTTGTTGTGGTTCAGCCTGGGAGGCAGATATATACCACAGAGCTCTTTGCTCACACGCACACACCCACACCCAGTGGGATGAGGGAGAGAACTGGAAAAAAGGTAAAAATCGTGTATTGAGACGAAGGCAGTTTAATAGAACAGAAAAGAAAGGGAAAATAGTAACGATTAAAAAATATGCAAAACAAATGATGCACAATGCAATTGCTCACCACAAACTTATCAATGCCCAGCCAGTGCCTGAGCAGCAGGCTGCTGCCCCCCTGGCAAACTCCCCCTAGTTTTATTGCTCAGCATGACATCATATGGTATGAAATATCCCTTCAGCCAGTTTGAGTCAGTTGTCTTGGCTGTGTCCCATCCCAGGTTTTTTTGCAGCCCCCAGCTTCCTCACTGACAGGGAAGTAGGAGAAGCTTAAAAGTCCTTGACTTAATATCTTAACTTACAGAAATGAAAAGCATAATCAGTAACTACTTCTTTTCTAATTGGCAGTGGAGGGGTCCCAAACTGTGAATGCTCAATCCACCTCCGCACACCACAATTTAAGAAAGATTTATCACCTCCCTTCTCCCCCCAGAAAGAAAACAGCCAGGGGACAGCAATAAGGTCGATTTAAAATCTGTACTCCAAGAGGACATTTGATTAGTCTAGAGAATAAGTTGTACTGTTCATCTTTTAAAAGGCTGAAGAACACTTCTGTGCACAATAAAGCAGCTACAATGCTGCATCCAAAAAGTCTTCATGCTGGGTGACAAGTTCTTTTCTATGCATCATGATATGTCAGGTTTCTTTTTGTTTGTTATTTTTTGTTTGCTTGTTTTAAAATCTTGGGGTACGCAATACACCATTGAGTATTTCACCTTCTTTACTGTCTCTTTTTTTCTTTACAGATGGTACAGAATAAAGCTACACTTTTCTGAATTGTAGGAACTACCTGGATTATTTATACACTGAACAATGTACACACTAGCAACAGTTCACCTTTTCTTTCTTCTGTTATCATAGTGAAAAAACAGCATGACTATCCAATGGTTTCTTAAAAACAGTCCAGAATATTTCCATTTCCACAGAGGAACTGTTGTGATAGCTTTTCTTGCAAAAAAAAAAAAATCTTTTAAGTATTTATGCTTTTTAACATTGCCATCAGAGTAAGAGGAATAGGTCATAGCTCTAAATCAGTGAACAGGAAAATATTTTTTTCCTATTTTACAGTCCACTCAGCTCTTGAAACAGCTTTACATTTACAGTTTCTAAATATGGGCATATCTCAATTCAGCTTTCTTCATGGTCAATCATGAAAAATAATACCACCTACAAGGAGCAGCCTTCATCATCAACTGAACTTTTTCACATTCCCCTAATATGTCCTTGAGAAATGCTGGTTCAAAGAAGATAGTCTCACCTCTGTGCCTGGCAAAATCTTGGAGCAGACTCTCCTGGAAGGCATGCTAAGGCACATGAAAAACAACAAGGTGGTTTGTGACAGCCAGCATGGCGTCACTAAGGGGAAATCCTGTCTGACCAATTTGGTGGCCTTCTATGATGGGGCTATGGAACTGATGGACAGGAGTAGAGCAGTTGACATAATCTATGTGGACTTGTGCAACGTGTTTGACACTGTCTCACACAACATCCTTGTCTCTAAATTGGAGAGACATCAATTTGATAGGTGGACCACTCACAGTGGATAAAGAACTGGCTGGATGGCCACACACAAATTGTTGTGGTCAATGGCTCAGTGACCAGCTGGAGACCAGTAATGAGTGGTGTCCCTCAGGGATCGGTGTTGGTACCAGTCTTGTTCAACGTCTTTGTCGGTGACATGGACAGTGGGATTGAGTGTGCCCTCAGCAAGTTTGCCCATGACACCAAGCTGTGTGGTTCGGTTGATAAGCTGGAGGGAAGGAATGCCATCCAGAGGGACCTTGACATGCTTATGAGGTGGGCTGATGCCAACCTTATGAAGTTTAACCATGCCAAGTGCAAGGTCCTACACCTGGGTCAGAGCA
>WYDI02028389.1:0-13826 GCA_009867235.2 Psittacus erithacus
TCCCAGGGAAGAGCTTCTGCCTAAGAGCTCATCTCAGTCTCCCCTCTGGCAGGTTCAAGCCATTCCCCTTGGCCTGTTCCTACAGGCCCTTGCTGGAGGTACAAAAGGGGTCCAAGGATGGCTCAGGGGGTGGTTGTCTCTCTCAGAGCATCACCCCATGCTCTTGGCAGGATCGTGGTGCTGGGAAGGAGTTTCTCTCTCCAGGGAAAAGCCTGGCTTACAGCAAAATACCCCACTTCCCTGGTGACCTGGGATGGTTCAGCTGTGGGTGCGCAGTGTTTTGTTTGCTTGTTTCTGTGTGTGTTTGTTTTACCTTTTTTCTTCCCATTTCTTTCACACCATCTTACTGCAAGTGGATGGGGGTTCTGTCAGGAGCCATGGCATTGTAATTGAGAGTGCAGCCCTGTTCAGTCCTAGATGTAAGATGTGTTTTGGGGAAACACTTATTCTTTATTTGCTTTGAGTAGATCAGATGATGTTTACTGCTTTGTTTAAATCCATGGAACCTGTTAGACTTAAGATGATGAACGAGGGTCAGATACTACATGATCACAGAGTGGTTTGGGTTGGACAGGAGCTTCAAAGCTCATCCAGTCCAACCCCTGCAATGAGCAGGGACATCTTCAACCAGCCCAGGCTGCTCAGAGCCACATCCAGCCTGGCCTGGAATGTCTCCAGGGATGAAGCATCCACCACCTCTCTGGGCAATCTGTGCCAGGATTTTACCGCCCTCCCTCTACAAAGCTTCTTCCTCACACCCAGCCTCAATCTCCCTCTTTTAGTTTAAACCCATCACCACTCATCCTGCTGCAAGAGCCCCTGCTGAAAAGTCTCTCCCCATCCTTCTTATAGGCCCCTTTTAAGCATGGAAAGACCATGATGAGGTCTCCCCTTTTACCTTGTCAGAAGCTGATTTGATGTCGGTTTTTTGCCTTTCGGGTTTTTCCCAGGCCTGTGACGTGGCAGTGCTGCTCCAGGCTCTGTTAGTGAGGACCACTTCCTCACTGCACTAATTCCCTTTAGAATTAGGTAAAATAGCCAAATAAGGTACAAGTAATTTATTCACTTGCCATACTTGAGCCTTGCAGGGAATTACTGAGCAATGTCCTCAGCAGAGCTGCGAACTTGTTTGTTTTTGCAAGAGGACAGGAGGAGCAGTCAATATCTCGTCTGTGCTTGAGCGCATTTGATTTGAGGCTTCCAGAGGGGGATTTTCTGCCCTTGACAATGATGGTTTTGGCCTTTTGCGAAGTGTTTGCCCAGGTTTGTCGGGCCCCACTTCTCTAATCCAAAGCAAATGGAGATTTTCAAATGCAAAATAATAGCCCAGGGGTCAAATCCCTGAGGAAAGTGTGAGTTTTAGTGAGAAGGATTCTCTGTTGTGACAGATTGTTGTAAAACCGCGCTATGTGTAAAATCCTGTCGACATGTGAATTGCAAGTATACACTGGACTTCAGTAACACAGCAACTGGTTCTTACTCTGTGCTTGATCACAAACATGTTTACAACATCTCCCTTGTTCCGTTGCAATGAGGGTGGGTTTTACCAGAGCGTGCACGGGGTTTATCACATTTATTCACCACTTCTGGCAGCCAAAGATATTGGTGACATTAAACTGACACAACTGCCTCTTGAGTTACAGCATTTGTCTTCCCAAGTAACTTGTGTGTGGGAGCCCTGCTGTCCTGAGAGCGGCTGACCCGCTGCCTGCTGGTGGGGAGTGGTGGATGGATTCCTTGGTTTGCTTTGCTTGTGTGAGCAGCTGTTGCTGTAGCTGTTAAACTGCCTTCACCTCAACCGACGAGTTCTCACTTTTACCCTTCTGACTCTCCTGGGTCTTGCAGTGAGGGAGTGAGTGGCTCTGTTGCCGCGTCTCATTCTCTCCTTCTATTGCTGCCAGTCCAGGGAGGAACTGGAGCCAAGGAAGCGCCTGCAGTGCCTCCTATGAGTCCTCCTTTGCCCTAAAGTACAGTGAGGACAGAGGTGTGACTTCAGCTTTGCGAAAGGAATTTT
Source organism: Psittacus erithacus (assembly GCA_009867235.2). Taxonomy (NCBI): domain Eukaryota; kingdom Metazoa; phylum Chordata; class Aves; order Psittaciformes; family Psittacidae; genus Psittacus; species Psittacus erithacus. The sequence continues at coordinate 2,015 of WYDI02028389.1, forward strand.
ACCCCCCATTCTAGCCATGGCCCGTGGTGCTACAGAACAGGAATACGGCCTTTAGAGCATCGTGGGTTTGTTCAACTGACGTTTCTTAGGGAAGCTAAGCATGTTTGTGACTCGCTGTGGTCCCTCCTGCAAGCTGTGTTTGGTAACACTGTGCAAAACAAGTTGGAAACGTGTTATCTGCTGCAAATGCCAGCCCCCAATTTAATGCAGTGTGCAGTGACACGAGTTCACGTCTTCATATACTCTGCAGTGCTGAAAAATGCTTCCGATGACTGAGTACAGCATCGAAGCAAGTTCTGCTGACAGAACCTTGTTGCTGTTCCTATAGCTAGTGTAATACTTCCTCTGTGGCAGAAGGTTGCTCTTCCAAGCTCTGAATCCTCCTGGTCTGGAAGACACAAAACTAATATTTTTACTGGAACGAGGTTGCCAAGACCTGCCAATAAATCATTGGAAACAGTAACTGGATTTTTGTTCTAATACATTTGATCAATGAAGTGGAAAAATTCACGAAGTTTCTATGGAATAAATCATCTTTTCAAAAGCCTGACCTTCCCCATGGGACCATACGTTATCCCATCAGAACCTGCTGCGTAGGTGCAGTCCAAGTGTTCTTCAGCAATTGCAGTAGTCTTTGAATTTAATAGATCATTGCTGGGTCAGTGTCACATTTATAACCATTGCCTGAAGATGTTTCTTCCTCTTGTCAGCAGAGGAAGAAGCCAGCTTCATAATATTTACATGAGTTAACCTCTGAGCCTTTCAGTTTTTGTTGTAGTGACCCTGGATAACTTACTTTGGAAAACTCTGGGAATGTTGGTTTGTGTTCAGGACTGGAGTGGTGCCAAGTGCTGCAATCTGCCTGAGGGTCGGGGCTTTTTGTTTGTTCCAGCAGTCCCTTTAGTTTTAGCGAGCTGGATCAGGCTTCCTAGAGCACGACTGGTAGAGTAGCTCCACCTGCAGTGTGCTCTGAGCTGCCATTGCCCCTCGTGCTCCAGGTATCCTAAACAGCTCCCTAGCAGGAACCACCTGCTGCGAGCTCAAACTGCACCTCGGTAACTGGGCTCCAAAGGTCTCCCCGTTATTGCAAGGTGCCAGATTGTTTTAACCTTTGGGAATAGAGAGTTCAAGTCAATTTGTATCTTTTTTTTCTCTGAGGACTCTGGGGTCAAAGCACATAATTTTGACAGAAGGAGATGAAAAAAGCAGCAAGATTAACATTCAACACCCATATTCATGGTATGAAATAGTAAATGATAGATGCTACAAGCCTATGTGAAAGCTGATGTCAAGGACTCGTGAGTTTAAACTTAAGAAGGACAAGGCTTTGTTCAAGCACATATGTTTGGTTCAGCATTCTCCTCTTTACTGAAGCAGTTGGGAGCAGACCACCCTGGCAAGTGTCTCCTCTGAAATTAGCACAAAATGAGGGAGAGCAGCTTCCAGCTCCCACCTCCCCAGTTTGCACTAAGAATTTAAATAGTCCTGAAGCACTGCTGGGAAAGCACAGAGAGGAAAAGATGCTATTTCTAGTTGTGAAAAACTGCTTTCAGCAACAGCTTTCCATTGCAGAAGGTGTTAAGGTCAGTGTGGGGTGGATGCTAATTACAGCAGGGATCATGCTGGTACTCGTTAGGAGAAGAGCCCTAAAAAAGCTGCAGCTGGGCAGGGGAGGGGTTGTTGGCGGCTCAGGGAAGGTTCCTGCAGTATGCTCTGTTTGCAGTGTTTGTGAGGGTTCAGTGGCTCATGGGTTTGGCTGAATGTGGGACTCCGTGGGCCGGGACACGCGTGCCTCAGGTATGAAGTTGTGTGCAGAAGGAGTAGATGCTAAAAGCAAATTTTGAGGTCCTGTTTTGGTGAGGAGCTGTTGAGCACCTGGTGGATGGGGGAGAAGACTGTGGTTGAGTGAGGCGGGTGAGGATTGTTTATGGGCAGATTTAGGCACTAGGAGAGAACTTGTGTGCTCAGTATCTTGATGTATTTATTACCTGATGCGTAGGGGCAGAGCAGTTGATATCATCTACCTGGACTTGTGCAAAATGTTTGACACTGTCCCACGTGACATCCTTGTCTCTAAACTGGAGACATCTAAATTGGATGGATGGACCACTCGATGTGTAAGGAATTGGCTGGATGGCTGCATGCAGAGTTGTGGCCAACAGGTCCATGTCTAGGTGGTGGACCAGTAATGAGTGGTGTCCCTCAGGGGTCAGTTCTGGGACTGATTGTGTTCAACATCTTTGGTGACATGGACAGTGGGATTGAGCACCCGCAGCAAGCTTACTGACAACACCAGGCTGTGTGGTGCTGTCAACACACTAGAGGGAAGGGATGGGATCCAGAGGGACCAGGACAGGCTGGAGAGGTGGCCAGTGCCAGCCTTATGGAGTTCAACAAGGCCAAATGCAAGGTCCTCCACCTGGGTCAGGGCAGTCCTGGGCCCAGCTACAGGCTGGGTGAAGAAATGATTCAAAGCAGCCTGAGGAGAAGCACTTGGGGGTGTTGGTTGATGAGAAACTGAACATGAGCTGCTTCAGTGTGCTCTTAAGCCCAGTCCTTTCCTGTAGGTGACATGGATCTGTGTCTTTCCACAACCAAATACCTGTCAAGAGCTTTATTGCGTGTGTTCTGTTAGATGATCATAGAATCCCAGACTGGTTTGGCTTTGAAGGTACCTTAAAGCTCCTCCAGTTCTAGCCTGCTGCCATGGGCAGGGACACCTTCCACTAGAGCAGGTTACCCAGACCTACATCCACCCATTGATATGAACCAAAAAATAGGTTTGAGGGGTTTCTCCTGCTATAAAAGAGGGAAATAAGGATATGTGAATATATGCAAGATATGCAAATACAGAGGAAGTGAGGAATGCTGGAAGAGCTGTGATAGCTCTATGGTAGGCTACAGCATATTGTACAGCTCTCGGTGCCAAGGACTCCGTCTTCATTCCTGAGATCCTGTTGGCAGCCACTTCATGGTCTCTACTGTTGGTACCTTGCAATAACGTGAACCTTTTCAACAAAACCTTCTTTAACAGTTCTGAGGGAAAACCTTGGAACTCTCCTGGGAAGCTGATTTCTGAGCCGCAGACCGGGCTTCACAGAATTGGCCAGCATGACAAAATCAATGGAGAGCAGCAGACTCTAATAGTCTCTCGGTCTGGACTCTGCAAAGATATATTCAGATGCGTTCTGCTTCATGTACGCTACAGTGAAGAAGAGATCGCTGCTGCTTGTGTGAGAATGAAGGCATGATGTGGATGTAATGGGAAACTTGTCACCAGCCACATCAGAATGCATTTTCCCACCTCTGCAGAGCTCTTTAGTGGAAGGTGTCCCTGCCTGTGGCAGGGGGGTTGGAACTGGATGATCTTAAGGTCCTTTCCAACCTAAACCATTCTGTGATTCTATGCTGCCTGCAGGGATGCTGGTGCCACACTTCTCTAGGGCTGGTTTTGTCTTTGCATTCGAAACTCTGACCTCTTATTTTTGCCTTTGATGCAGCCCTTTGCACCTGCAGTGTCACATATTTTAGTGTAGACCCAGCTGCAAAGCCTTCCTGGTAACACAGTGCTGAGGAAAGCCCACTTCAGAGAATGACAGAATTGTTTAGGTTGAAAAAGACCTTTAATATCATTGACTCCAACTGGTAACTAAATCCACCACTGAAACATGTCCCTGAGCGCCACATCTAGATCCCTTTTAAATCTTTCCAGGGTCAGTGACTCCACCGCTGCCCTAGGCAGCCTGTTCCAGTGCTTGACAGCCCTTTTGGTGAATGTGTGTCTTACAGCAAATACTGTGCTGCCGCGTGCTGCAATGTGTGATTTTTTTTTTGTGGCAGTAATAAGAAAGGAAGAAGTAGCAATAAATGGATGATTTCTTTTTCTTCTTTACTCCATTCTTGCTGATTTTGTGCCGGCAGTAAATGGTTGTTGCAGATAATCACACCTCTGACTGTGTATCAGTTATAAGAAACCTGGACCTGAAAGAAGAGTGATAATCTGGAGCACTGGAGTGACCTGACTGCAGAATGGGGTAGTGCTTTTGGCTTTCCCTTCTCCAGTCGAAGTTACTAGAATTGTGTGGTGTCTTGAGGGCTGGATCTTGAGCAGTAAAGTGGAAGTTACTGCAAATCTTCATGCCAAAGCTGTAGGCATGATGCACTTTGTGACTGGATCCCCTCTGCCCCCCATGGCCTTTACTTACCTCTTCTATGAGAACTGTAAATCCTCAGCCCTTTAGAGGCATCATTGCTCAAAATCGCCGTCAGCCAGAAAGCAAAGTAGTGATTTCTTCAGGGGGTGAAACCTTTTCTAATTAAGTACTAGCCCTTAGCTTTCTGACGAGTTTCATTAAAAACCCCATTCTAAGCCTAATTCAGCTAAAAGCTATCTCTCAAATGCTGTTTAGCTTTGAAATGAAGGGCTGCTGTATTTTCTGGTTTTCACAAGAGAAAAAGGAAGAAAGGGATGGTTCCATCTTGTGTACAATTCTTGAGTAAGATGATAAGGGGGGAGTGCAAGAGGGCCACAGTCCTGAAAATTGTCTCTGCTTTGCTTTTTAAAAAGATGAAGTTCTAACTGCAAAAAGGGCGCAGTTCCTTCTGTTAATGCACGTTTCAGTCCTTGGTAACTGTTTCCAAGCTGTATTGTTAGCGATGAAAAACAAATCAAAACTCATCCTAGCCTTTGAAATGACTTGACAGCTCTTCCTTGCCTGTTTTGAAGCTCCTTCGAGTGGGTTGGATCGTTCTGGGTATGGCTTTTCTGTAGCAACCCCAGTGGCAAGAAGTTTCACATGGTCTGAACGTGCAGAGACATCTGGAGCAGGGTTAAACCTCCTGCAAGGATCAGCAAGATGTGCCCATTGGCTGCCTCCAGCATTGGAGTCCCACTGCTCCCCTCTGCCAGCAGCGGGAGCTCCCCTCCAGCAGCCCCAGAGTGGGTGGCTGCACAGCCTCCCCAACAGCTCACTGGCATGTGTGCAGTGGGTTTGTAGGGCCTTTCTTTTGCCTTGTCTGCATCAGCTCCATCTGTGTTTCCTATTGGAAACGTGCAGCTGACAGGATGCTAGCTAAGAATTCCTCGGCGCATGCTGGCAGACAGCAGGCAGGGGGCTTTGCACCTGGGGTGGAGGGATGGTCCCATCTCCCTGAAATGACTCATTTCTTGATGTCGTGGTGCTGAGTCCAGGAGATCAGCGCCTTAGCGGTGTTTTGCTTCAGCTCAACTGAAGAGGTCGCTCAAAAACATCTGGTTTGGTTCCGGTGATTGCGCGTTCAAGGACAACTTTTCCCTATTTCCCAACTGCACGGAAAGCAGCTTAAATTTGTGCCAAAATGATTTCTTGTTGCTAACATGAAGGCGTGCACCTGAAAGTGGGGATTTTTGATAGTCTGAAGGGGAAGTTGTAGGCCTGTTGAAAAAGAAATGCCATTTGACTGTGGGTGAGTGAATTTGCATCACAGTTACTACGTTTCTCTGGTCTTACAACAAAATTCCTTTTCCTAAAGCTGCCAAGGCTCTAAAAGACCTTTGTCCATCTTCTTAATCTAGCAGTCCATTTTTGCAGTCAATTCATAATTATTCCCAAAATTGAGACCTACAAAACAGACCAAAAGCCTTTACAAAAGGGAGGTAGGAACATGTTTCTGTCCAAATTGAGGTAAAACTTGAACTTCCTGGTGTGTAATGGCACAGAAGAAATCATGACCTTCTCCAAAGGTGACTGCAATTGTAACTTCAGACTAAGGATTTCTGCTGGGCAGCGTGACCCTGGGGGAATCTCTGTGCTCTAAGTCTTTACCTTGGGAAGCCTCCCATACAAAATCTCTATTTTGGTAGAAATGAGGTTTAAGCACATGTAAAGGCTGAGCTGTAAATAAAAACCTTCAACAGCAGCATCTGGTGCAAGGTGAACAAGGCCGACAAGCCTTGTGTGGCCAGGGTCTCCTGGGAGCTGCGCTATGGGGTTCTTACTGCAGATGGAGAGGAAGCTGCTGGTGTTTGAGCTGTGCCGTGGCCAAGGCCTTCACGGGATATGAAAGCAGGGCTGGAGACGAGCAGTGCCTGCTGCAGGGGGCTGGCTCTGTTGCTAATCCTGAATGCAGTTCCCAGGCACCCGCAATTCCCAATGCGCATATGTAAAACCTTGCGGCATATTCGGGTAGTAGCCTGCAGCCCCGATGTCACTGTGGCACACCGGTCCTGGGAAGTGGGTTGGATAATGTGCTGTTTCTACTATCCTTTATCACATCAAAGGCAGAACTGTTATTAGCTGACTGTCCAGCTTTCCCGTGTGAGACACTCGGGTTTAGCTGTTTGTCTGAACTGTGTTTGTCTTCTATGTGATTGTGGAGGTGACGTGACAGCCTTCCATCCCACCAGGGATACCTCACCCCTGCCTTTGGGCAGGGGGATGGGGGAAGGGGCTCCCAGTCCCCTCTCCACTGTTTCCTATGATAAAAGCATATGTAGTGTCTGCTTCCATGCTGTGGAATTCTCCGGGGCTTTGAAGCTGTAGTGAAGAGAGTATTCTGGGACATCGGGGTGATTTCAGGACACGGGGAGGTGGGGGAAATCCTTAAACAACCTGGGGTTTTGCTGGAAACTACAAGCTGAGGCTTAAACTGACAGCGACTCCTGATCATGGTGTATGTGTTTGTTTGTTTCCCTGGGTGTGGAAAAACATAAAAGCAAGGAGGCAAAGCAGGGAGGAATGAGAATGATGCTAAAGATATTAACACCTACTATAGAAGCAGCTTTCCTTCCTCAGGTTTAATTTTGCTGAGAAATAAATGTGAAATGAGTCACTCAATGTTCCTGTGTTAAATCAGTTGGTTAAACCTGGGGAAAATGCATTTTACGTTTACAAATGTAATTGTAGCTACGAAGACCTTTGCTAAGGAATACTTGGTGATGTTCCTGGTGGTTACCTTGGAAGACATTTCTGCATGTGACTCCCATGTGCATCTGTGCTGGGGAGGGGAGATGAAGGCATGATTGTGCAGGACCTTCACTGGTTTGTCATGGTTTTGAATGGATTGAGAAATACCATCACCTTTGAGTGAAACATCTCCCAGCTCTGCTGACTCACCCTGGTGTGCTGCTGAAGTGTTACTCACCCGGATTATTTAGAGGTGCCCCATTCATACTGGGATGCATGCCCAGAGCGTGAGCCCAGCTCAGGGAGGGGATCCTGCCCCTCTGCTGTGCTATGGGGAGACCTCCCCTGCAGTCCTGATCCAGCTCTGGGGCAGCAGTGCCAGAGGGATATTGTGCAGGGGATTGGAACTGGATGAGCTTTAAGGTCCTTTCCAACACAAACCAGTCTGGGATTCTTGCTCCCCAGGCTAAGGTGGCCCCTTACACTGCAATCAAATGCAACTGTTCATAGATAGTTTTAGCTCTTCTGTGCTAATCATGTGTTCCAGAGTCCCTGGCAATAAATGTGTGGAGTCTGCTGACCAGTGCTGCAGAAGGTCAAGGGGTTTTTTTTTCATCTCTGCACTTTGGTATTGAAGAACTTGATAGAGAGGAGAAGATCAAAGAGGGCAATGATGCTGCTTTAGATTTCTCTCTTTCCCACTCTGAGAGAAAGAGCATCCAAGATGCTTTCTTTCTGGCTTTAGAGTCAAAGGAAAGGCAATCTGAGCTGGTAATTGATTTTTTTTTTAGAGACAGAAGGTCAAATAGTGACTCATGGGCTAAATCCTGTTTGCAAAGCAGTCCTTTGACCCGAGAGAATGATAAATGGCTGTGGGCTGTGTGGCTTACCAGCTCCTCAGCACAGAGAAGTGTTGCTGCCAGTCCAGGCTGCTGTGCAGAGCTTCTGCTCCCCAGACAAGTGTGGTCCAGGCTGGGTTTGAGAAGCAGGCTCTCTGGGATGGCTGACAGCTGCCTTGGCATGGGACTAAGCTGTTCCTGTCATCACAGCCGGTTTTAGTGCAGCTTGTAGGTCCCGTTTTGTCCTCACCAAGCACTTGTGCAGTGAAGAACAAAATTAAACCAAAACACTTGCTCAAGTATTAGTGTTTAAAGCGATGGCTCATAAAGATCCATGACACGTAGAAACAGAGGTAACAAAGCTGTGTTCATGTGTTTAGAACAGCAGCAGAACCAACATGCTGATGATTACAAGGATCAAATATAAAGTGCACTGCAGGAATTGCAGGGGTACCCCACGTGGAGTGGGAGGAGGTGGCAGCTCCAGCACAGAGCTACTTGAAGCCCGGTGTCTGTGCACACCTGAGGTTACAAGCTCAAGCTGTAAGTGACAAAAGTAAAATAAGTTGTGTTTGTTATGAATCATTATTGACTAAATGATTTATAGCACCAGCAGCTTGTGCCAGTGACTGCAGATGCAGGTGCTTTTATATTGCCTTTATCACTGATTGGAATAAGGTCACTTTGACTCCATGTGGTATTGGCTTGGACTAATTGCACACTTCCCATGCAGTCCTTCATCTTTGAGACACATCGCATGGTAAGGCTTCTGGAGGTGGAGTGACTGATACCAAAGAATAACAAAGCTAACAGCAGCTTTTTCACTTCCATCAACAAAATCATGCCCTTCCTTGTTCTTCTGCTTGGCAGCAGTGTGCAGATGGGCTGCAGCTTGGGAGGACGATGTTAGAATTGATGAACTTCTCAAACAATTACTGTAAAGGAGGCCGTTGTTGCTGTTCCTTGGGAACATGGCAGTGGTCTTGCAGCATGTACCGAGAAATCAAAGGGTCAGGGAATTGGTGTGCCAGGATGTCAGCTCCTTCGTACATTTGTGGAACACTCCTTTTCTTCAGGTCATCTCCATCTCCCTCCTGCAGCAGTATGCCATGAAGAGCAGCGTTTGTGGCAGTTTGGATTTTCATGGAATCCCAGACTGGTTTGGGTTGAAAGGGACCTTAAACCTCATTCAGTTCCAGTCTCTTGTTAAGGACAGGGACACCTTCTACTAGAGCAGCTTGCTCCAGGCCCGTGTGTACAACCTGGCCTTGAACACTGCCAGGGATGGGGCAGCCACAGCTTCTCTGGGCACCCTGTGCCAGCGCCTCAGCACCCTCCCAGGGAAGAATTTTGCTGCCTGTCAAGGGAAGAGGAGCAGCCCCTTCCCTTATCTTTGTTCCCAACAGCAAGCTAAAATCAGCATTATTGAGATGGCTGGAAAAAAGAGCCCTCTGAGCTCCCATAAAGGGCTGTTTGCACAGCTGCTGTCAAGTGTTGCAGGATTTCATTGTATTGTTTCATTTTCAGTTTCCTGTTGCTTTTTCAAGTCAGGTTCACTGTTTGTTATAGGGAAAATGTTTAGCATCAGTGCACCAAGCCATCCACGTAATCCATCCAAAGTAGCAGTGTTTCTAGAGAGGAGATGGTTACTAATTGTGGATTCCTCCCAACCTACAGAAAATTCTGTTTTTGAATATATTCCATGTAATTGCTCATTATATAAGTATGTTAAAATGTCCAACCCCCTTACCATGGCGCCTCTCATTGAATGTCATGCAGTGAATTAGGAATCTGTTAATGTAGATGGAGAGCTTGCACATTCCAAATGCAAAGATTATTTTCTGTTCAATTCTTCTATGAGACCATCTGTGATTGCCAGTTTGTAAGAAGTGGATAGGAGCAATACGTGCTTCTCTGCAGGTTGTACATGAACTCTGTACTCTTCACTACTGTAACATGCAGTTTGTCAGCTTTAGAAAGTCAACCAGTTTTTTGTCTTAAGTTATGATAATTTATGCAGTATTTATGTACTGAAGCTTTTCTGTAACTGCTTTCTGACTAAGAAACCATTAGGAGCCCAAATTATAAAAATCATCATTAACTGGATATGTGCTATCGCTGTCTAGCGGTGATCCCTTTATGCAAGAGATGTGGTCAGCCTTACAAATGAGGATTTAATCATCAGCCCCATCCTAGATTAGTAAAGGGGAGAGAGTCTGTCACTACTGGTTAACCATGTGTAATGGGGGCTTTCTGACAATGGAGCTATCTTGGACAGAGATGTAGTTCTGTGCGGCTGCAAGGATGAAGCTGGTGGAAAAGCCCAGTGAGGCTGCAGTGTCCTTGGGTGATGGAGCTCTGTGGTTCAGTCTCTTTTCTCTTCCTTGTCAGGACAGAATTGTTCTCAGTGTGATGCTTCAGCAAGGACACAGCCAGAGAAAGCCCTGAGGGGCTCTGGCAAGGTTAGATCATGTTCTCTCCCAAGTCCATCCATGGGTACAGATGAGCTGCTTCTGTCAGCTGGCATCTTGTTGCTTTGTCTCTTCCATTTCTGCCAAATGACAAAATTGCAGCGATCCCATGGATTGGCTTGGATTTGTGAAAGTCAAAGCACATGGAGTGTTTTAAAGCAAAGGATGGTTTAGGCTGTCACTGTTGTTGCCCACAGCCTAGCGTGTGTGTCTTGGGGAAGACCAATACCTGTAGCAGTAACTAAAGATGTCTGAAATGACGCTGTTGTGTTAATCTGGGGCTGTTGGTGTCAAACAAGGTGGGTGACATTATCCATGTTGTGAGGCCTGGACTAAGTATGACAAGCTGGTCTGGGACATGAGCTGCTGTGTTACCTGGCTGGGTGCTGGGAAAGCTAAAGATTGTGTGATGATTTAAGCTTGTGACGACTGAATGGGAAATAACTCTGGTCTGAGGCACGTATGTGACTGGGACAGAGGCAGAAAGCAAAGCCCAACTCTTTGTGAAATTAAAAGTACAATTTTATATATTATATATATACGGTGTTTTATATTGTAGAATCCTGGAGTGGTTTGGATTGGAAGGGACCTTAATATTCATCCAGTTTCAACCCTTGCCATGGGCAGGGACAGCTTCCACTAGAGCAGGTTGCAGAGAAGGAGCAACGCCCAAGAGGCAGCTCTCATTCTGATGTAGATATCCTGAGCAAGACACTAATGACACACAGAGCCCAGCAGCCTGAGTAACCTTCCATTAAATAGATGAAAGTCATGAAACTACCATCTTCAGTGCAGCTGCTGCATTCCAAGGACCCTTCTGCAGACGGATGAAGCTGGGTGGTTACAGAGCACTTGCTGGACCTGCCAGCTGGCAGAGGAGCCGTGCTAACTTGGTGTCAGTGATGCCCTGGGTTAAACTGCAGTGAACTGTGGGGTGTTTTGAGCATTTCTTCATCAGTGTGGGCTGCCATAGATAAAAATAGCATCTTATCGTTGCGCTGTACAAGATTGCTGTCAGCTTCCAAAGAATGTCTGGTCTCATCAGGGACTAGCAAAGAAAATTAACTCATTGCAGGCTAAGTGAGGTAAAGATGAGCCAAGGGTGTGTTTTACTCGAGCATTTCACCAAACTTCGGTTAAACCTTTTAAGGATTAAACAGCCTGACCGGCCCCTGCTCCACACAACATCCTTACTGAGCAAGGAACAGTCGCTCGCCCCATCTGTGGGAGTGGTGTTTGATGTGCCTTCACCCCCCAAAATCCACAAATGTTTAAAGTGTCGAAGGGTTTTTGTTCCCCTTGATTGGTTTTTATCCTGTTTTACATCAAAATGTCCTGAACCCTGCATTATAACCTGTCGGTGGGGCCGTCTGCTGAAGAGATTATAAATTGTGCATTGCTATGGCAGCAGGGCCAGGGCAGTGTCCGTGCCCCTGCACTGGGCACTGGTGAGGCCGCCCCTCGAATCCTGTGCTCAGCTCTGGGCTCCTCACTACAAGAGAGACACTGAGGTGCTGGAGCGGGGCCAGAGAAGGGCACTGGAGCTGGTGCAGGGCCTGGAGCACAGTGCGATGGGGAACGGCTGAGGGACCTGGGGGGTTCAGATGGAGAAGAGAAG
>WYDI02028390.1:0-14235 GCA_009867235.2 Psittacus erithacus
TCCTCCCAGGGCAGAGCATGAGGCTCAGAAAGTCCTTGGTCAGTGTAAACATTCTAAGCAGTAGCTACAAACATCGGCGCTATGAGTACTGTTCCCAGACCGAAAGTCAGAAACACAGAGCTGCACCAGCTACTAAGGAGGAGAAAAAATGACTGCTACTGCTGAACCCAGGACACCTGGGAACAGTGTTAATAACACCGATGTTTTTAGTTGCTGCTTAGTAATGTTTAGTCTGACCAAGGACTTCCTGAGTCTCATGCTCTGCCAGGGAGGAGGGGAAGCCGGAAGGAAGCAGAGACAGGACACCTGATCCAAACTGACCAAAGAGGTATTCCATACCACAGCACATCATGCCCACTATATAAAGTTGGGGCAGTTACCCGGAAGGGTCAGATCACAGCTCAGGTCGGGCTGGGTATCAGTCGGTGGGTGGTGAGCGGTTGTATTCGCTTCCCTTGTTATTTCCCTTATCATTATTATTACTGGTGGTAGCAGCAGTGGTTTGTGTTATACCTTAGTTACTGGACTGTTCTTATCTCAGCCCGTGGGAGTTACATTCTTTCGATTCTCCTCCCCATCCCTCTGGGAGCAGGGGGGAGTGGGGGGGGAGGGGAGTGAGTGTGCAGCTGCATGGCTGAGTAGCTGACGGCTTAAACCACGACAATTGTCCATACTATTCTCTCAGCATAGTACGTGTACTACCACTCCTTTGATCATGTGAAATAAATAATTTGTAGAAAGCTACACTTCAGTTTAATGCTATTAAGATTTATTTCTAAAAAAATTACACCTAGATGGCTTCCCTAAAAGACTAGTGACTGCTCTCTTTTTCAGTATGTTCCAATGTGGTTATTAAATTGTATTTGAAATTAACACTTACTATGCACCTACTTATGATTAAGCTTAAATTATCTTTTATTTCATGATGCACTGAAATAACACACACTATATACAAAGACACTGTCGAGCACAGTTAAGTGCCAGTGGTGACCTTTTTTAAAGGGCTAACCATAAAACTCTTGATTTTACTATTTACAATAGAAATTTACTTCATTTAAAATGTCAATTTAGTAGTGAAAGCAGCTACAATAATAAAAATAAATGCTGTCCTGATTAAATATGTACATGCTGTTAATTTTGTAGCATGTGCTACCGAAGTAGTGGCAGAACAGCTTCCCTTTTAACCTGGAGATGAAACAGATCAAAGCAGAGAAGACTCAGTAATGTCAGCGGCATCTGTTACAGGTAAAACTTGTATTGTGTCATCTGGCAATGATGGACTACACAGGAAAAAAAAAAAAAGGAAGAAAGGAAAAAGGAAAGGAATATATTTAAAGTAGTTCACAGTTCTATTCAAAATCTCTGCCACTGGAAGACAGTATCACAAAGAATACTTAGCTGGACTGGATCTTTTGATCCCAGCTGGGACTGTTTTACATTTGGATTGTTGAGGTTTTTAACTTTACAGCTTTGGCTGCATCAAAATAAAGACCATGGAATAAAAAAGTGAACTGAAATGTTCTTTAACCTGTTCTTGCCTCTTGTCGAAACCTTTATCTGGGACTACTCAGTCAGACATTTCTTGACTGTTGCAGGGCGTATCTGAGGTGATGGAATTTCATCACTTTGAGGCCTTTCAAATGCACAGGCAAGTATTTATTGTATCTTTACTTGTCAACCTGCCTATCAAAAGGCCAGAGGTATACCCTGATAATCAGCAACTACTAGGCACCTTTTAGATATAACTTAATATCGACATAGCTAACACGCCAATTCGCTGAAATAGGTTAACAGCAGATCCAAGAAGGAAGGGTGAATCCCTTAGGCAATACTATACAGTGTTTTCTTCTAAGGTATATGGAATATGAAACACAAAATCACAAGCTGTTGATTTTAGGACACTGAATGCCTGGAACTGTTCCTGGGTAAACTGTCAACCTTCTATCTCATACAGAAAAACACAGTAAATTTACACAGATGGAATTACATAGGCACATGGGAGGTTTGTTTACTTGTTCCATAGAATGAAGGAATTTCTACACACAGAGAAAACTCTCTTTTGTCCAAAAAGGCTAAAACTCCAATAAGAACACAATGATATTTAAAAAGCCCATAACATCTCAAGATAGTGTTTCTCAAAATCTGAAAATTATTCTTCTTGTTTCTGTTTGGGGTTTTGTTTTGTATTGGTTTTGGGTTTTTTTAATACTATGTGCCAAATATGTTATTTACCTATCTCAGAAGCAGCCACTGTGATGTTGTACCAAGGTGTCTCCTCTCTGTCAAAGATCTTGGCAGTCTTAATGGTCCCAGTATTAGCATCAATGGTGAAATACCTATCTTCTTCTGTGTTATAATCAATGAAATACCTATGAAGAAATAAACCAACAAATATATACTCACTGTTGTATGTATAAACTGAAGTAACAGAAAGCCACATGAGAATATTACTTTCAAGCCTTTAAAGTCACAAGATTTTTTAAAAGCACCAGAAGAATCATAGAATCATAGAATAGTTAGGGTTGGAAAGGACCTTAAGATCATCTAGCTCCAACCCCCCTGCCATGGGCAGGGACACCTCCCACTAAACCATGTCACCCAAGGCTCTCTCCAACCTGACCTTAAACACCGCCAGGGATGGAGCATTCACAGCTTCCCTGGGCAACCCATTCCAGTGCCTCAACACCCTTACACTAAAGAACTTCTTCCTTATATCCAATCTAAACTTCCCCTGCTTAAGTTTGAACCCATTGCCCCTTGTCATGTCACTACAGTCCCTAATGAAGAGCCCCTCCCCAGCATCCCTATAGCCCCCCTTCAGATACTGGAAGGCTGCCATGAGGTCTCCATGCTGCCTTCTCTTCTCCAGGCTGAACAGCCCCAGCTTTCTCAGCCTGTCTTCATACAGGAGGTGCTTCAGTCCCCTGATCATCCTCATGGCCCTCCTTCTGTTTTATGGAGACACCCTCCTTCTGTATTATGGAGACACCCAAAGTAACACCATGTTTTTCAATTTTTTCATAATATTACATTTCTTTTGATAAACAACAAGGTTTCATTGTGAGTCACAAAGATATAAATTGTTAACAGGTGATATTTTACAGAGCAGTATCCTGTCAGAGGTAAGATACACATATATTTTGACTAAAAAAATTATAAAATGGAAAGGCAGAAAACAGAAATGTATTAAGATATTATTCCGCTTATTTGCTTGTCACTGCAAACCAGCATGCCCAGCCCTGGTACCTGTTTTGAAGCATGCCTGTCTGACATGAAGTTGGTTACACGATGACATCAGCAATTTTGAATGTAACCATTACATAGACTAGCAGCAGAAAGAGATGTTTCCCAGAGCTGCAATTGACACTAACCTAGAAGCAGAAGTAGCCCTGCTTAAATCCCTTGACTTCTGGGCACTTTGGCTAACAGAGAAAGTAAAAACCTTGAAGTAGGTAATGGAAGCAGAAGGAGTGAATGCAACAGGTTGACAAAACATTTTTTCTCAAAACTGGAATCATTTACAAAAAATGAAGCAATTACAGACCCTTATCAAGCCTTCCTCACTAACGTCAGACTTGATGAAAAAAAATAAGGAAAAGATTCTAAGTCTTTTATATACCATAATTGTTTATCCTGATAATTTGTCAGGCTTGCTATTATTCTGTGAAGTTTTTAATATATGAAAGCTATATGTAGGTGAAAAGGATTTATTTGTCCCATCCAATTGCTCTTATTTGAACATCACCACAAGTGTAATCACCAGCCAATAAAGAGAGGTGCACATAAAAGCTGCCAAACTCAAAAAAATTAGAAATAACTTCAGGTTTATTCCTCTCCCAATGCACTTATTTAAACTACTTGTGGAAAGAAGAAACACACAAGCAAACAAACATTTCATTGAATAATAAAGATTATAGCATGAAAAAAAGGAAAAGAAAGAAAACACTAGAGGAGGCAGCAATTTGCGTGATTCATCTTAACTGGTCAAATAGGACACTCAGTGGAAAAGCCAGCTACAATCTGATGGCTTAAGTTAGATCTTCCTCGTTGGAAAGAACCTGAACCCACATCTCCCACCAGCAAGAACTATTTTACATCTGCCTTACAATATGATATTTTGGCTTCTAGCACTCAAGATCTTCTTTTCACACTTCCAGTACTTTCAGCAATTAAAGAATTGTAGGTCAGGCTTTGGAAATCAAAGTAGCCAAAACTAGGCTAGAAAATCTCTCCTTCTTGCCTGCTCCCTGCCTTTCCTTTTGACACTGTGAAGAGTGGAACAGCTCCCATATGACTGTGGAAGCTGTTAAGACAGACAGCAGACCTCAGCTCCCACCAATTCTATGTTTCTCTAGAATTAGAATTTAACTCACTGTCTCCCAGCTGAGCTATAGTCAAAACTTTTATGTAGTCCATTAACTACCAACATCTGAGAATACCTCATTCTAAAACATGCCAGAAGTGCTCAGTAAAGACACTTTGGATGTGCAGTGCAGCAGCTGAAAGTTGCTTCAAAAAAGTAACAAAATCAAACTATTTCTATACCAAAAGCAGACTGGCAAGATCCTGATTACTTAGGGTATGGGGCAACCATTTTTAAGAATGTAAGTCAGAAATATTTTTCTCAGAGCACATTAGTTAATCAGTGTGTTCCAAACTGGATGAAAAAAAATCAAAACCAGTCATGTTGCCAGAAAAAATAACAGTAAATATGCTGAATTTCTAATGGCTGTATCACAGCAGGCATTACAGACACTTCCAAAAGCTGGTAGGCTTCTCAGTGCTCAGCAAGCTCAAGTGATGAATTAAAAGCAAACTCTTGACCAATATTCATGAGCCACTAATCATGACAGGCTTAATGTTACAGCTATCCAAGGAAATTTATGTTGGTTTTGAGGAATATTGGAATCCTCTGAGGACCTATTACAAAACAAACAACAAAGGACAACACAACTATCCTGTTTGCAATATTTTATTGGTCCAGGCTACCCACACCTCTTTATCTAGGAATCAGGATTTGCTTTTTAATTTCAGAACTGATTTTCCCAGTGTCTCTGCAGGTCTCAGTCTTTCATGAAGCACAGATTTTCAGGTTCACCAAGTGTTTGTCATGGAAATGGTTTGAAAGATTGTGCCAATATCAGTGGAGAAGACGCATCTCCTATGCTAGCCTTACCTTTTGTTAATTACAAAAACTTTGAAGACAGAGCCGTATCAACCTCTGAAAGTCCATACAGTTGCTAAGCTTGCCACAGATTTATGTTCAGATTTGAACTTCATACAGGACATACATGCTTCAGGTGGAGAAATCCTCTCCATGACTTACATGTTATGCTTGGCAGTATAGGAAATCTGAGCTACACAAATAGTTGGAATAGCTTGACTATACTATTGTTAAGGCAGACATAATGAACGGTTGGGTAAGATGGACAGCACACTTATACATGAAAATATTTTACTTGATGAACTGTAATGCTAACAGAGGAAGCATAGGAAGCATCACGGTCCCTCTCTTTTCTTGGTGAGCCTTTACTGGTAGAGCTTACAGTCAGGTACGCAACAATGTAATTTAATTTCTTCTCTCCTACTACAGCCTTGTGTGTCTGGACTCTGCGGTCTCCTGATAGTGATAAGAATTCTTTGCTAACAAAAAAAAAAGTTTCACTGACCTTACATATTTGTATGGATTATGTGCTGCGAATCCAAAACAATTTATAAACGTAACTCTTGTCCTTGCAAACATTTATTACTGTGGACATTGTTTACTCATTATCAACATCAGGAGCAGTGACTACTCTGTGAATCAGTATTGTGCAGACCTCAGAACCATAAAAAATAGAGCTATGTAGCATTTGTAGACAGTAGCTTAAAAATAGACAGGATTTTAAATTGGACTTAATTGAGAAAAAAATACTAAGCAGTAAGACTATTCAGCTGCTTCTGTGTGTGTGTGTCTTACTTAAATCATTACCTCTCCTTCTGAATTAAGTACAGAACCAAAAATGACAAATACCTGTCCTGAATATGAAGCTTGTGTAGAAAAAATGAATTTTTATTCTGTTACAAATTGTGACTATGTAACACCTCATTTTCATAGATGCACAGGAAAAGATGGCTTTATTTTTTTTTTTTAAATCTGAATATTCTTTTCTAAATCAGTTATTTATACGTATTCTATAGAAGCTCAAAACTCTCAGTTTAAAGAAATCAGTATTGGATTAACACTTTCAATTGTGTTTTCTATATTATTAATGGAAATATAGCGATCCTGAGGTAACTTATTGTACTAACACTTTTACTTCCAGTGATACTAGAATAATGAAAAATGTTTCTAATTTATCCACAGTAGCACTTCCCGTTTGTGTGCTAACTTTTGCACACAATTACAGACATACTGTAACACTTGCATCTTGACAGAATTTTTCTTGATTATGAATAAACAGAAGAGAATCCCTTCCTTATGCTCTCTCATGATTAGGGTGTTCAGTTCTCCTCCACTACTCTGGGCTCTTCCTTAAATTGCTTTTTGTATTCTAAGGCAGCCATTTGAACTGCTGGGAAGGTTGGGAAGGTGGTTCCAACCTTCATGAATATCTTGGTAAAACAAGTTACAGAAGATACTCCCCCACAGCAGAAGAAGTAGGAATGCTAGTCTAAAGCGCTGCTCCAAGTGCTCTAAAAATATTTTGTACAAGAAACTCCCTTAGTACAGCCACTCATTTTTGTCACATGTAAGAGGACATTTAGAACAAGTTTAATTGTATTTACAAACTGGTAAATATTTTAGAGCTTTATAAATATTAGCCACTGATTGATTTATCTACATGTTGAAAATAGAGACCAGGTATATCCATAAATACAGCATACTCTACAGCTAATGACGCTTTACTTAGGCTTCAGAATTTATTTCATCTAGTATAAAAATCACTTTCAGCTAGCAAATAGTGGCAACAGTCATACCCTTCCCCTCCTACCCGTCCTTCCACTTCTACTGAGCTGCCTTGCAATGCTTCTTCTAGACTGTAAAAAGCATTACTGCAAGTTCTGAACTTCAAAGAGTTACTTCAAAAATGTATTTTCACCTTAATTCAGTTGACTGTTTCTTCTTACTTAGAATGCATTAATCTGAAAATGAATTTATAATATTTATTGCAGATGTTGGTTTGCAGACATTTAGTCATGACAATGCTGTGTGAACTGGCATACTTTTAATAATTATATCAGCACATCTGTGTTGCACGGCACATGTTAATAAAGAGACTTAATAACAAGACATGCCTGGATAAACAGCTCTCCATAAACTATTTACATCCAAACCAGCAAGAGAAACTAATCTTAAAGAAACTGCATTAAAAATGATCATGAATATAGAAAACCTATTAGTCACACTATCGGAAGAGAATCTGAAGGAAATTAAATGCCAAAACAGTCCTATTAGCACTTGGAAATGCAACATGTGCCATGTTTTTACTAGGCAGAGACAAGGAACAGAAAGGCATTCCCAGCTTCCATCCATGTGTCCTTACTCCAACTAAAGGGTTTACATTCTTTCGATTCTCCTCCCCATCCCTCTGGGAGCAGGTGTGGGGGAAAGCAGGGGGAGTGAGCAAGCAGCTGCGTGGTTCTGAGTTACCGGCTGGGCTTAAAACACAACAAAGCGCCTGGCTCCAGTGACTTCATTTCTTTGTGTTTCTAAATGGTTTTGAATTTTTAACTTGTCTCTTTTTTTTTTTTTTTTTTTTTGTTTTTTATCAAATCTTTAGCTCGTCCTTTAATTATTATATATTTATTAATTATCCTATTTACCAACTGCAAAAAAGAACTCTACTGTAAATTTCCACCCTGGCAACAAACCTGCTATTGCTAATGAACTTCCAAAGCTCCAACCAGATGTGTATTCACAGGCCACAGTACTTCTGGGGATTTGTACTGAGATATAGGTAAATAGCCAGTTCTCCAATAAGTGGAACTGGTTCAAAGAAGCACTTTTAAAAGGTCACGGGAAGAGGATAGATCCTCTGTCAAACCAAATACACCATCTAAAGACCAGAATGTGCCATCTAAAGACTAGAATTTCAATCAGAAATCAAATACCATTAAAAAGAAACCTGTTTAGGTAAAAGTTTAAGCAAAGAAACTTTCTCAGAAAGAGATGCTTAGACTCAATATAGAGATGAGATATAGAGATTTTTTTTTCTTTTAAAAAATGAATTAGAATAAGAAGCATAAGCAACAGCTGCACAGGGTGAGGGAGAGAGCAATACAAGAATGAATACTGAGAGAACTGATCACCTGTAACACTGCGTTTGGCCAGCTAGAGAGCAACAAGAAATGGCCCATGGTGGGACACAGCTCTGGTGCATGCCTTTTATCTTCTCTCTGCCTCCTGACAGAAGCACTTTTCATAAGCCTGGCAACCAGCAGCATGCCCTTGAAGCTAAATGAGGCAGCAGGGAGACATTCTGCTGCCCTGTCTTGCACTACACTACCTTCCTTCCAGGCCCAATCTATTTCCCTGTAGCTCAAACAACTTCTTTAGGAAAAAAAAAGCAATTGTGAAGTGAGTCAGAAGTTGGCTGCCAACAGAGCAGGTAACCAATTTTCGTCCTGCAGCATATCTGGTAGATTAAGGAGACACTAGATGTTCTAGAGCTTCTCAGCAGAAGACTACTACTGAGAACTGCTGCCTTCAATTGTGCTTTCCAGTTGTGAAAATGAAATACATTTGAAGAGATCTTGGAGAAAGTAATCTCTCTGTTTACCACTCTTCTGCTTTCTTTTTTCATACAGGCATCTCATAACAATAAGAAAAATACTGCTCCTCTCAGTTTGCAGGAACTTGTTTTGATACTGAGCTAGCTCTGGTGCTGGCTGTCAGCTGACTTCCGTCAGCTAATCAGCAGGACCTTGCTGTCTCCCATACGGGACTCCTGACTCACCTCTCATACCAAAACCTTAGCTCAGCAGAAGTGGCAGCCTTCTCTCTTCTTGTCCTGGAAATGTGAGGTGGAAGATCCTGGGAAGCATGGGGGAGTTGCAAGCACCTACCTTGCTCACTCTCAACAAAGCCTCTAAGAGACAGCCACTATCAGTTTGCATTTCATGCAGAACTTGGCCTTCTGCTGCTGCTCTCATTCTCATCCCCTATGCACTGCTAGCACACTACTCACCTTCGGCACCAGAAAATGAGAATGCTGTTCATTTGAAGGAAATGAGCCATTTCTTTACACCCATCTTTTTTAGCCAACAATTTCTGTCTGCCTGTGTTAAGCACTTGATCATCTTTTCTAGCTAATTCTGCCAGTAAATGTAGGCTGAGTACAGCCCACACTCTTAGAGGAATAACTCAGAAGTCAAAGCAAGATAAAGGTTTGTTTTCTTTTCCTGACTTTGTGAATCTCTTCAGAGGTTTACAATTGTGCAAATTCATTTCAAGTTGATGTGTTGATGGGAAAATTGTCATACTGGAGTTGCTTTTTATTCAGAGATTAACATTCAGATTCCAGTTCTGCTAAGAAATAAAGTGCCGTGTTACATGAGAATCACTTTTTGTTCCTAAAGAGTTTACCAGCTAAAGAATGGCATTCTACTTACCATATTTTTTTTTTCTCCTCATACTAAAGACTAAACCAAATAAAATCTAGATTCATCAATTTATGCTTATTTGTTGGAATTGAATGGACCTACCAAATGAACACACGACAGAGATGTTCAGATATTAAGGCTGACTCTAAAACCATTAAAGAATTTTAAATACCAGAGGCCAGTGGAATTTATAGAAACATAGAGATGATGTCCTGGCATAAAATGCCAGGCTCTCAGAATCACCATATAAAGATGATCTGTCAGTGGTTTCTCTCACAGCTATAAGTGAGGTGTGGAGGTGGTTCTGGTTGCTGTGAGATTTTGACCACCCTCCTGAGCTGGCTGCTTCCTAGTCAGAACAACTGTCAGAACAGCTTACCAATTCCTGCACAGAGAGGTGGACATTTTTGTTAGTGGGAGGTTTGGGACACGTAGCTTGACAAGAATCAAAAATAATTTGAGGCCGCAAGGAAAAAGTCAGCAACAGATCTCCCACCTCAACACTGCAAAAAAAAAAAAAAAAAGTTTTAAAATGGTTCCCTCCTGTGAAGACAAGGAATTGGAGAAGAAATTGGAAAAAAATTCCCCTCTTTGAATTCCTATTCAAAACAGGCTGTTCTTTTTCTATTTTGATTTACTGATAATTTTAGAGAATAGTAATACTGGAGGAATACAAAGAGCAAATGAATGAAGGAGGTGAGATGGAGAACAATACAGAACCTCTCTGCTAACTAACTGTGAGCCATTCACATACCCTGGGAAGATATTACTGTTTCTCTGTAAGTGTTCATCATAGGGTATGACAGCATCATGCTTTGGAGTGGAGAACAGATGTCTGCCTTTGTCTCTACAAGCACACGGTTGGCAGGATCTGGAGAAGGGTGCTCCTCCATCAAGTGTGTGAAAGACGGATGGTCACTCTACATGATGGCACTGATCTCAGGAGGCTGCCCTAAGTACAGCTAACAGTGCATCCTGTGCACAGGATAGCAGAAAACAAACTGACCTTGTTCCACTTTCATGATGTTCAAAGAGCAAGTAAGACAACAAATACAACTAGGTGAACAGGCTTTTATATTTTCCAGCAGGGGATCAATCTTATGCCCTCTCCTTACTAACAGTAGGGGGGAGCAGCACAGAAAGTTATACTGAGCTCAGAGGACCGAGGAATAAAAAAGATTTTCTTTTTCACCTACTCCAATTCCCTCACACAGCTCTCTCCTTTACCTCCCTTCATTTAATATGCTGACACTATGTGACCAAATTTGAGTGACTGAGTTTGAATCAAAAATTCAGGTTTTATTCTATTCCTAGTAAATATAAACTTTATATCAGAAATATAGTCTACACCCAGAATCCTTCACAACACTTAATGTCTTTAAGGTTCTCAGAAATAATAATAGGAATACATGGAACTCCATGGGTATGTTCTTTCATCTGCTTATGAGCAAGCCTCTTAAAATACCATTTACTGAAAATTAACACGATTTTCTAAAAGCTCATGCCAGAAAGTATTAAACTTATGCCTATCTTTAACTACCAATGCAGCAAAAATTAAAATAAGTTTCTCTGCCTGATGCAGAAACTGAAGAACAATTTCCTACACCACAGTAATTATTACAATCAGAATTTACTTGTCATTCATTAATTTTTCAATACTGTATCTGAAAGAAAGGAAGAAAAGGCTGTCAATTTAAATCAAACTAGGGTAAGGCAACTCTGAATTCATTATAGCTTCTGGATAACAAGTATTGTGTTGGAAAGCACATTTTTGTACTCATTTGTATATTAATGTATCAGAATCATGATACATCAACCATTAAAAGGCAATACTGTAAGACTGCTAGAAAAGTGAGAAGCCAGAATCAGGGCTGAGATTATACTTATATTCTTTCCTAACTTAGCAAAAAATTAATTCTGATATTCACAAAAACATACAAGCAAACAAAAAAAATACCAGCCCAGCTTCTTTTTCTTTCCACGGTTTCTGGCTATTGTGTTTTTAGTTTTGCTATTGGTTTGTTGGTTCTGCCTTTTCTGGAAGTAAAACAATTATTTTCTAAAAAGGACAACCATGTGCACCTTTATGCTTATTTATTTATTCTGTGTTTTACTGCCTTTTTAGCACTACTTTAGCATTACTACTTTTTAGCAGTGTCTGCAGCACAGTCAAGAAAGCCCATTTTCTAGTGACAACAGGAAGGCACTTAGGACTACATCAGTTTCCTATAACTAATCAATTTCAATCCTATTGAATAAAATTTATTACAGTAAGGTAGTACAAACTGATTAGGGTCCAGTACAAAAATTACTTGAATTCAAATACATTAATATAACAAAACCTAAGCAAGCTTCCACAGATCAAACAAAACATAAGGTTATTTTTAACCCAGCCATGCTAGACATCATTCTGAAAAGGGAAGGTGCTTGTATTTCTTATTTGACTCTACCACCACACACAGAGTGCTAATCAGTACCTATATTTGCCAGAAGTCTTCTGTTAAATAGCTGAGTCCATTCCTGCACAGAAATGCAAACAACCTAAGTCAAATGTAGTAAGTGGGACTAATGAATGACCAGGGTGGACAGAGGCCATATTTGTGCTCAAAACAGTGATTTGCCTTCTGTACCACTATATGATGAAGACAGCAGGAGCAGCAAAAGGAGAAAGCTGCTGTTGCAGAATTTTTATAATAGCATGACTTATTTCTCAAATACTACTCTTACCAAGGTACAGTATTAATACAGACTTTCAGTTCCTTCATCAAATCAGTATCAAACTGGGATCAGGTTAATAAGAGGGAACTTGCCCATGTCATGCAACTATTTTCACCATTATATCAGTTTCAGAAAGTGTCATGGTCTTAAAACTATGCCTTTGCTCTCTTCTGAATCACCTGGGGGAGGCTTCGGGAACAGCAGAAGCATTATTTTTCTGAAAACCACACCAGATGGAGTCTGGGAGATCCAGGTATCACTGGGAGTATGCGTTGTGGCTGGCTGAACTAACCACCCACGAATCACCTACAGGAAGATGGCAAGGTTTCAGCCTTGGCCTGCTTCCAGTACACATATGCAACTTGCCAATTAAAAGGTGTTTTCACCCCTATTCTCCACAAAGTCTGTTGTGTATGGGTTCAGGAAGAAAAAAAAGATAATTCCTAATTAAGTATGGAGGGATTCAAAATATATTAAAATAAAATTATAGTTAGATCATTGAATACTTGTGATTTCTTTCATACTGAAAAGGAAACTTTCAAGACCCAATTCTGCACCAGACAGCATGTAAGGCATGATTTAAGCCTGATCTTTTCAAGCAACCAAAGATTTTGGCATGGAAGCAGACTAATTGAAATAATGCAATGAAAAGAGATAAGTTTCTTGTAAATGTTACAACAAGGCATTGATCTCTGTGAATTAATTATAATTTAGGGTGATTTCTGTTGAATTAGAACACAATTTTTTAAGTAAATAGCTGTTTTCAAAACACTCAAAAAATCTTTATCTTTAAAAATAGCCGAGGTGAGCAGCTCGAGAGAGGACGCTTTCAACACCTGAGCAGGGGGAAGCTCAGCGTCCAGGAGCCTCAGCTCAGAGCGGCGACAGCCACCGAGGGAGCCTCAAGTCCTCGACAGGACCTGCCCAGGAGCCGGCAGCTCAGCTGACGCGAGCAGCTGACTCACAGGGGCGGAGCCAGGAGGAGCGGCACCAGCCCTGACTGGGTAAAAACCCGCCCCAGGGAGGGCGGTGATCAGGGCGGGTTCGAGGCAGTTCGCGCGGGCAGCGGGCGGGATGGTGAGCGCATGTTTTGTGAGCAGGGCCCGGTCTGGGAGCTCTGCTCTGGCTGCCCCGGCGGTGGCAGCGTAGGTACCCAGACAGAGCCGATGAGAGGGGAGGCTGCAGCGCAGAGCTCGGAGTGCAGAGAGTGCCTGAGCTGGTCTCCTGAGGGGAGGGTGCGCAATGGGCAGGGCTGCGCTCGGTGCTCACTGATGGAGGCTCTCCTGCAACAGGGGCTGAGCTGCGGGACACTGTCAATAGGCTGAAAGATGTCAGGGAAGCTGAGAGGACGCAGCACTGCTTGCTCCAGGCCCAAACTCTGCAGGGGCCTCAAGTGTCCACTGTAGCCCCTGGAGGGAAGAAGGAGGCCGCTAACCCAGGAAGCTGGGAAACAGCAACAAAAAACAACAACAAAAAAAGGAGGAAGAGGACAATTAAAAGCAAGGGGCTTCCTCCTAAATCTATTGTCCCCATCCAGAACCGTTTTGCTGTCCTACAGGGGGCTAATGAAGAAACACCCTCGCACCAGAAACAACCGGCTAAAGAAGATCCCAACTGGTGCTGCCAGGAAAAAGCGGCAGGTTGTAGTAGTAGGGGACTCTGTTCTGAAAGGAACGGAGGCACCCATCTGTCGGCCTGACCCAGTCTCAAGGGAGGTGTGTTGCTTACCAGGGGCACAGATCAGGGATGTTGCAGAGAGGCTGCCTGCTCTAGTAAGTCCCACTAACTGTTACGCACTTCTAGTGATCCATGTGGGCGGTTGTGATACAGATAGCAGTAGCCTGGAGAACATAAAGAAGGACTACAGAGCCCTGGGAGAGGTGGTTAGGGGCTCTGGAGCTCAGGCTGTCTTTTCATCAGTTCTCCAGGATA
>WYDI02028394.1:0-21988 GCA_009867235.2 Psittacus erithacus
CAGGGGTTGGAGCTGGAGGAGCTTTAAGCTCCCTTCAACCCAAACCATTCCATGAATCTATAAGGTAGGAGCTGCTGCAGAAGCAAACCACAGCATCATCAGATCAAGATGGTATCAGAGCCAGAAGCCTCTCTGCCTCCCCTAGGCCTGAAGCTCTTCATTGCACTAGGCCATAGTAGTTCACTGCAACCAGGGTGACTGATGGCACGAGACGATAAAGAACAAGGTTGCCCAGTCCCTTTGGTGCCGATGTGGGATGTGGCAGCACATCCCGGGCATCTAAACATACCCAAAGCAACCTACTGGAGTGGGGCAGGAGCTCCTGGATGGGCAGGGTGCCCAGCATCCTGGCAAACATCCTCCTGGCTCTCCAGGGTGATGGCCTGAGGGTCCAGCCTGCACCCCTCCGGTACAAGAGTCAAAGCAGTGCTGCTCCTCCTGCGAGGTGGAAGCGCTGTGAGCACCAGCTGAGAGCTCAGAGTCAATCTGGGCTCTTTTCTTGGCGTGTCCCCAGTACTAAAAAGTTTCTATAATGGGCGCATCGTTAGCAATTCTGCTGCTGACGCTTCGCCAAGGAGAGATTCTAGCTCCTTCCTCGGTGGCTAACAGCATGGGGGGAGTGAGACAGAGAACTGTTTGCAACCGAGTCCATTCGTGTGCCTTCGGGAGGCTGCTGCTGAGCACGGCAGGGTTTCACCTTCCTATTTTAAGCCAGCACGTCGCCACTTGCACCCTCTTTCTCCCCTCGCAAACAAACAGGTCAGCAGTATCAACCCTGCTCCGCAGGACTTGCCCAAGGGGACAAGCAGCACTTTCTGAAGGCTCGACCCAGCTCCATCCCCATGCCTGCGCTGCCAAAGGGAACTTCATTGACTTTCCAGCACTCAGCAGCTCTCCCCATCCCTTGGCTCTCCCCCGGGGCTCGCCGCAGCGAAGCCGGCCAAATATTTATGCAGCCTAATGTTCTAATGAGAACGGATTAATCCCGGGTTGTTAAAGCGAGCACGTTAAGGGGCTGCTCCCAGAAGAAGCACTTGGAATGCTCTGAGGAATGGTTTGTTTGCTATGAAGGGACAGGAGTTTGCTTTCTCCCGTAGCAGAATAAACCAGCTCCTCGCAAGAGAACTGCAACGGGTGTGTTACACACTTAATGCGATCCAGTGGGAAAGTGGGATAAACCTTTCCCAGGGGTCCATGATGCTGTAAACAGAGGTTTGCAAGACGTTCTGCATCACTTCTGGGGAGGGAACAGAGCAACAGGTTCCTTGCTCAGAGACTCCACTGCGGATCACACCCTGGGTTTCCCAAAATTGAGGTCCATTTCATCATCACCATCATCATCATCACCTGCACGCAGAGCACCACGCATCAGGGGAATGGGGTGACACATTCCAGCCCCACCACTGCCCATCTTCCAGCCAGATAAACCCAGAAAACAAACGAGAAACCAGCAAAAAGGGAATTAATGCCCCAAATCCCTTCCAAGCTGTTGCTTCATCCCCCCCCTCCCTCCATCCCAGAAGCTATTTATTACCATTTGGACGCACGGTTTCGGGGACAAGCTAATGAGTGCTTGTCCCTGGGCTGGGGATGCGGGGCCGGCAGCGCTGCTCCGCAGGCAGGGAACAGGGATGGACTCGAGGGAAGTGAGGAGGAGGAGGCGGCGGCGAGCGGCCGCGGTGGCAGAGCGCAGCCTTCCAACCCAATTACTGTCACACGGGGGGACACATGGAGTGGTGACATTTGACATTTCCTACACAATATTTTGATGCAGGATGGCACCTCCGTCACAAATTATTTTCAAATGTTGGCTCGGGCTTTGGGTGGGATTTTTTCCTTTTTATTATTTTTGGGGGGAGGGGAAAAAGGGGAAAAAATTCACAAGTAAGCACCCAACAGGATGGACAGAGTGGCATTTGAAAACGGGCAAAGGAAAGGGTCGTTGGTCCCCCACTGAGTGGGCAAAGCAGCCAGCGCCACTGAGAGTAAATGCACCCAGGTTTTGCTTTGGGGCATCACTTCTGGGAGAGCCCATGCACCCACACGGCCCTTGGGGACCCTCAGAGGGGTTTGTCCCACTTCCTCCCATCCAGGCAAGGGAAGGAGCAGCCCTGGCCGCTATCCCGGCCCGGGAGCACAAAGGCTGAGCCCATTCCCGGCACAGCAGGGGTTACCAGCGCTGGGAATTGCTGAACCCTGCGCTCCCAGACACCTCGGGAAAGCTGAAATGACTTTAAATGCCTAAACATTTTAAAACAAACCCGGCACAATTCCGCTCCCAACTCCTCGCTGCTGCTCCCTCCTCGCTCTCTCTCTCCCATTTTTACGGCTTCCAGAGCTGTTTTACGCCTCATTACCTGCACACTGTGAGTGATGTCTGTCGGTCCTAGAGCTGTAAATACCTTAAATCATGCTTCATTAAGAATATCTATGGTGCTATTAAAGAGCTATAATAGACAACGAGTTAACAGATGATTAAATATGAACTCCATTTGTGTCAGTCACCAGCGTGCAGGAAGAGGCTTTAAGTTTTTTAAACTCACTCTCATTATCTGGGGAAGTGGGGCTGCAGCTGGCAGGGATGGAGGGGGATGGAGGGATGCTCACACAGGGATAGAGGGATGCTTGCACAGGGATAGAGAGATGATCACACAGGGATGGAGTGGTGCTCACACAGGGATGGAAGGGTGCTCACACAGGGATGAAGGGATGCTCGCACAGGGATGGAGAGATGTTTGCACTGGGATGGGATGCAGGGAAGCTCCTGTATCCAGGGGCACCCAGGAGGGACCAGCTTCTCTGCATTGTAAGTCCAAGCTGATGATCCTGGCAGCCCTTTACTCAGCTGTTCCCACCCATACAGACAAACAGCACTCAGAGACACATGCAGCAGATTGAGCTTCAGGGTCTAGTAGCTAGAGATTGAAAAGAAAACAGAATAAAGGAGGAGGAGGACAACAACAACAAGGAGATGTCAAGACTGCTTTGGATGGGACAGGATGGGTACCTGGGAAGAAGGGCAGATGAGATGGGGAGATAGGTGGGTACCCAAGAGGAAGGGCTGGAGGCCGGCAGGATGGATGGTAATGCAACAGCAGACTGAGCATTGCTATCTCCGTGTTAAATCAGAGCTCAGCACCAATGAATTGCCAAAGCACAAATTAACTGATAATTAATTAATACTATTAGAGTCCCGTGAGCACACTGAAATCCTGGGAAATGAAATGATGAGTTGTCTTGTTTTCTGGATTCGATTTTCCTCTGTAAAAATAGAGAAGGGGTTCACAGGCAGCTTCAGCAGAAGTGGGTTATCCCACTGCTCCAACCTCACCTTTCTGCCACGACTGAGGATGATTCCAAAATCCCACCACCACACGAGCCTCAGAGAAAGGGGAAAGAGGTGAGAGGCTTTGAGGATCAGGACAGACGCTGGCTGTGGAAATGCCAAGGCACCTGATACATCCCCTCTTTAGCAAGGTGGCCATTGTCACAGCAGATGTTCCCATGGGGCTTTGCAAGGATGAAATGGGGCTCACTGGGGATGAGAGGTGCCTCCTGAGCTCCTCACCATCCCCTCTCCCATCCCTTCCTTCACCAGAATCCAGACGGGGACCCAGCTGATACGGGAAACCGACAGGCTCTGCCCCATGCCCTGCTCTGTGCTCCTCTCAGGAATGATGCTCATCCCTATGCAGAGAGGGAGACACAGGATGATGCTGAGCAGGTCCAACAACCCTCCATGGCCACCAAATCACACCACTACCTCTGTTTCCCTAACTCTAAACAGGAAAACCCTGGCTTGACACCCTATAGGAACAACAGCAGAATAAGTTCCTATTCCTACGAGTGCCAGGCGCTCCGCATCATCCTGATTTATCCCTCCACCCCTCCTTGCTGCCAACCACGACCCTGCTCATCTGCTGGCCACAGGGACCCACGGCCACCCCCGGGGCCATGCAGGAGTGCGGGGGGCCGCAGCGTGGGACGGTGACACGCTGCTCCCTGGGGACCGCGCTGGAGGGGACGGTAATTGAATCTCAGCGCTTGGACTCAGCCGGGGCCGGCGCAGTGATTGAGTTAACTGGAAATGCCATTTCCGTATTGTTCAAACTCTTAAGTGCCCTGAGCTCCTTATCATCTGCTGCTGGTCCCCTCTGCTCCTTCGCTCCGACCTCGCTTCCCCTCCGACAGCAGGGTCAGGGCTGCAGCGGCCCCCAGGGTCACCAAAGGAAATTAATCCTGGAGTCCCCTGGGAAGTGGGACAGCGCCTCAAGCACAGAGATAGGGAGGGATGAAGAGCTCTCCTCCCTCTTTAGGATGAAATTAAAGCATTTCAGGAGTGGCGGGAGCTGCTCTGCCCATCACCAGCACACCCACCGCATCCATCTACACAATTCACCCCCAGCAGCTTGAATTCATTTGCTCCCAAGTTCCAAGCATCCAAAAGTGCAGCCAGGGCCTTTCCTTTCGCAGCCCTGATGCACCATCACCACCTGTTGATCTACACCCAGAAACTGCTTTGGCAGAACGACCAAGCACTAACCCTCCCTGCAACGCAAACCGCTCTTGCCAGGAACAGGAGGGAAAAGATGCTCAGCTCAGAACTTCCCTCCCTAGTCAAATATTTAATAATAAACTCAGAGGAGAAGCCAACTGTCTCCCTTGGATGTGGTTTTCACTTGGAAGTCAATGGGATTTGGATTCCCATCCAAAGTTTCTCTCTTTTTTTTACAGCTAATGTATGTTTTGTTCTAATCCAGCCATCTTGTCACATTAAATGCAACACA
The DNA here is from genome assembly GCA_009867235.2 of Psittacus erithacus. NCBI lineage: Eukaryota > Metazoa > Chordata > Aves > Psittaciformes > Psittacidae > Psittacus > Psittacus erithacus. The sequence goes on from WYDI02028394.1 coordinate 4,788, forward strand.
AATCACATCGACGTGGCCCGCCCGGGGGTGATGAGCGCCCGTGTCACACTCCACCTCTCTGCAGCGCACACCAGCCACCGTCTCCCAGGGCCCCCATCACTTTGTTAATCGATACTGGTCCCAAGCTTTAAATAACATTTTAAGTACCCCAAGTGCGAAGAAGTCCACGTTAATGTGTTAATTTCCACGCTGCCTTGTTGCTTTGAAATCCCGGGAAAATGGGAAGCTTAAATGAGTCCTATGAAAAGGAACAGTGCATCATTAACACAGCCAGATCCGTATCACAGACTGCAGCAATTACCATCCAGTGAAACACTGCAAGCTGTGAAGAGCTTTCATTACCAGGGGCTTTACAGGTCATTCACCTCTGGCCAATCTTATGCTAAAACAAGCATTTTCTGCACCACAGATTCCAGCTTCATTTAAATCCGTAATTGCTTTGATTTCGGTACATATGGAGCACGGGGACTTCATGACTAAGAAATCTATTAGTCAATAAGTTTGCTACTTTTATGGACCTTTAGTCATCTTGCCTCAATTTCTTCCCAGGTCGGCTGATGGATAGAGATGCTGATTTCCACTGCAGGTGCGATCAGCCCCAGCTCCCCTTCGCTGCAATTACATCCCCGGGTCACCAAGGGGGAATTCAATCAAGGAGCTGGCCCATAGGATGCTGCTTCTGCCTCAGGAACACAATTCCCTGCCACCAACAGCTCTCCTGTAACCTATAACGACCAATTGATGGGGTTTCATTATTTCCCAGGCTGTGCAGAAGGGTTTTGGGGCAGGGATGCTCGGGTGTGAATCAAGCGTGATCCCTCCATCCCTATTTTCCCCATTCCTGTATCCTCCCCAGATCGAACAGCACTTTGTGGACAAAACAAAACCGATTTTTATTGCTTTCTTTTGAATTTATGCGTCTTGATATTGGCATATTCATTGTGCATCTCTTAGAAACCTCCCCAGCTTAAAAGCTGTGATTTACACCTTTGTATAAAACCCCTGGTGAGTTGGTATAGCGGGGTTATCGATCCCTCCATGGGCGCCAGCAGCACCAGGAGACAATAGTCTATTCTCCTCTGTATGGGTTCCTGTATCCAAGTGCCTTCCAGGAGTGCATTAAATGATGCGATTAACATCTGTCACATGCGGTTCAGTCTCTCTTTCAGTCTCTCCTGGGGGAAGCAGCCACACGTGCCTGGGAAAGGTTTGTTTTGGTGGCTTCATCCCCTCCTTTCCAAAGCACATAGGACACAGAGGGAAAAGTACCTCTGTGGGTAAAGTGCCCTTTGCATGCTGGACGGAGCAGGGCTCGGTGGGGCTGGCATCTTGCAGCCAAACCCCTGTTATCTGGGGTTATAACTGGTCCTGGGGTGAAAGAGGGTCTCGGGGAAGATGCTTGCTGGAGGATGCTGCAGCAGCAGTGCTAAGCAAAGCCTCAGCTCGAGGGGCTGAATTCCCACAGCAGGATCAGCTCCAAAGGCTGAACCCTCCCTTAAATAAAGCACAATTCCTGCGCATTCCCATTTGTGGCACAGCAAGAGCTGAGCCCGGCAGCTTTAAGCATCCCACCCAACCCTTGCTTGTCCAAAACCAAGCCTGAACCCCACCACAATGCGGGTGCAAGGGTGCTGCCTCTGTTTCCCATCCCACCAGCACCCAGAGCACCCTCCCCTGCCAAAAACTACTGTCTGCAGCACTGGGCAGTGATGATGTGGTGCCACCAGGCAGCAATGTTCCAGCATTCGGGAATTTGGGAAGGAGAGAGAAAAATCAACACCCTGCCCATCACCACCATGGCAGGGTCAAGCCCTGCTGTGGATTTTTGGGTTAGGGGTAGGATGAAGCAGGATGCTTGGGTCTTGTTGCACCTCCGGACAGGCAGGAGGATGGGATGCTGCTCCCACAGCCAGGATTCTCTTTTAATTGATTTCTCATGGTTTATTGGCTCTGTGCTTTAATTGCAATACAAATGTTTGCTGATGCAATTATGGTGCATATGTGATGAAGCTGTTAGAGGATGTCACTAGGTCGTATTTCTTCAGTTGTTCGAGGGTGTGTGAGGAGCTGTGCTTCCTGCACAGATTTCTGGTGATAACACGCAATTCCAAGGTGGGTTTCTTTGTGACAGAGGGGGCTTTTTGGTTCTATATATTAAAAGCAGAAAAAAATTGCCTTACAGCAGCTCATCTGGGGGTGAAATAATCCACTCAACATTCAGATTATCAGCTAATGCGCATTTGCATTAGAATAGGCTAGAAGAGCTCCCGGGATAGAGCAAGATCCCTCTGGATCAGCCACTGCCCTGGCACAAAACAGCAACGAATCCTTGCCCTGAACACAAAACCGCTCATGGAGAAGGCCTCTGACGCCCCCCCGGGAGGAACATTCCTTGGGAAGGGGACTCTGCTATGGGATTTCATTATAAAATGTTTAAATTTTGGGGGCGGGGGAAGCAGAATTGTCCAGAATTGAGCCATGGCACCAAATCCCAGAGCAATCCTGAGAACCTGGATGTGCCCCACATGGGGATGCTGTTGCTGAGCCCATGGCATCAGTGGAAGATCAGCAACATCCCTTCACTCCGTGTCCGTGCCCACCTCCAACCCACCAGCAAATTCAGGAGCAGAGGCTGCATCCCAGGTGAAAACCCATTGCCCTGCAGGGAGCTGTAGGAGCTGACATAGCAAAGGCCAAATGCTGCCCAGGGAGCAGCCGGGAATGGCACCGGGAACACCAGCAGCCCTTGATGCTGCACCTTCCGCACGGGAGCTGTCAGGATGAAGCTGTGGCCGTGGCAGCTTCCTTGGAGCCTCTTACAAATGTGCTGGCTCCCGAAGGCAACCGGGCCGAATGAGCAAGGATGTGACAGGGTTTGGGGTCAGATCAGACTCCTCTTCCCGTGCCTGGCACAGACCTGGGAGCTGGATGAGAAGGGAATTCTGAGGGGCCACGAGGCGCACACCAAAAGAGCAAGCCTGTCCTTGTCAGCACGAATCAGGCACATGTGAGACAAGCAGAAAGCGCTCGGCCCCTCTGGGAAGGGAAGAGAATTCAACCTGCACTTCCAAGCCCCAGGAATCTGGCCTTCCTGGGATGCACCATGCATGGAGCAGGTTTGCAGACACATCCTCACATCCTCTTCACTTCCCCACTGTAAAAGTCATAAATAGGATTGGTTTTTCTATTTTTAACCCCTTTTCCTTTGCCCAAGCTGGAAAATAACCCCACTTCCAGCAAGGAGATGGATCAGAGACATCACCAACCAGGAGTGGTTGGGCAAGGAAGGGTTTGCACCCCAAAAATGCATGTTGCTGGTGCAGGCAGCTGCCTAAAACATAGAGCATGGTGGCCCCAGACCAAGCAACAGGGTCTTGGTACCTCTTGAAATGCCTCTTGGCTTCAGAAACTCCAGTCCCTATAGCAGCACATATAGATATAACCCTATAGCCCGTATGAAACATCAGTGACAGGGTGCCTGGGAGCACCTCTCCACCCATCAGCAGCATTTGGGGGGACCAGGAGCTTTGGGAAGCGCTGAGAGAGCCCTGTTTGAGGGCAGCTATTTAATCCCAACCCCTTAAAACTGAAATAAAGCTCGAAACAATCCTGAACCAACCCCTCGAGCCCAAACAGCAGCAAGATTTGGGAGCCAGTCCAAGCTCTGCAGCTTAGGCCCATCTCCAAATATCTCCCAACAAGTTTATTTATGGAAAATAAAATCAGTCCAAGATGTTCACAGCTCAGGAATATTTAATGCTATTTGGTGAGAAAGTATTTCCAGCAAGGAGGGAAGCACACGGCTCCCTGCATCGCACCGGGGAGGATGCTGGCACCAACCCACATCAGTCACCCTGGGAGCTCGGAACTGGTCCGACTGGATCAAACCCCTCCCTAATTGAATTCATACCCATCCTGCTTAATGAATTGGGGCTGGAGGCACAGCGCTGGGCTGTCTGCTAAGGTGAGCCGTGGGAAGAGCCAAGCACCAAAGCAGCTCTGATGGGGAGCATCACCCCACCGCAGCACCCATCATCTGGCACTCAAAGATGCCCCAGGGACCCAACTCCATCTATCCCATCACACCTGGAATGGGAAGCATAATTTCCCTGGCTGGCAAAAGGAAGAAGCAGTGGAAGAGTGAGGGATAATGCAGATGATGCTCAGACACAGAAGTAACCCTCACCCCGTGCTGCACCATGGTCCCTTTTCCTGCTGATACCCCTGGAGCAATGGAGGTTACAGAGTGGACACAGAGCTGTCTGCAGGGACAGCCCTGAGTCAAGGGCAGGCCAGATGCAGCGGTGATGGGAGTCACTTTAATAGACACCTGCCACCTGATGGGGAGCATTAATGCATCCCCCTGCTCCCCGTGGACACGGATGAGCATCTGAGCATCCTCAGCCAGGCGGGGTGGCCACATCCCTGCTGTCACCTTGGCAAGGAGAAGGAGGGGGGACACAAAACAACCATGGAGTGGGGGAGAGCTCCGGGGCAAGGCCTGGCTTTTACAAACAGCTCTAATATCCCTGGAAGACGTCTCGGAGTCATGCTCCGGGTTGGAAATGTCTCCCATTATAATTATGAGTCATTGGTGACTCAGTGACATTTCTGAAATGAAAAAGCAAGTGGCTGGCCCAGCCCTTGGCTGCCCCGCTCCTTCCCAGACAGAGAGCCCCCCCAAACCCATCGCCCCTAACCCCGGCTGTGCATCCACTCGGGAACAGTCCCCTGGGGTGGAGGGGTTTGCATTCACACCCTGAGCTTTTTTGTTTTCCATATGGGAAAAGCTGGGATCTGAGCCCAGCTTTGCCACCCGGGCTGCTCCGGAGGCAGCAGGAGCAGCCCCAGGGATGTCATGAGCAGGGCAGGATTTCCTGGAACGCTGCATTTAGATGCAAAACCATTGCAATTAATAAAAGCAACCTGTTGAGGATCTCCAACAGCCCAGGACTGATGCAGCAGCATGGCACGTGCCAAGGCTTGGTCCAGACCTGAGGCCATGATGTTGTTGCAAACATCTGTATGAAAAAGGGGGTCCAGGGACAGGCACCGGTGCATGATCCCCAGGCACAGGCCATTAGGCACATTTTCATTAAGGCAGCCTTACCCTCGTGGCTCAGTTTCTTTCTGGGAACGGCCAAATCCAGGGCAGGAAACACTCTGAACCAATAACCCTCAATGGCACAATTATTACCCCCCCCGCCATGGTCCCTTTACAGCTCAAGGGCTCTGTTATTAAAGCACTAGATTTTAGAGAGCTGCACTCTTGAAAGGCATGGGCCAGGGATGCAGAAGCTGGGATGACTGGATGTCGGGATGCTCAGAAGCAGGGAAGCTTGGAGGCCAGGATGCTCAGAGGCCAAGATGCTAAGGATGCTCAGAGGTTAGGATGATTGGAAGCCAGGATGCTCAGAGGCTGGAATGCTCAGGTACCCAACGCAATGCTCCGTATTCACAAATCCCAGTAGCTCCACACAGGAACCTGGTAAGGCTGCAGCAGGGCAGGGTCCAGCACCAAAACAGAACCAGGCCGCGGGGCTGGAACCTTTGGGAGCCCCTGTGCACATCCCTGTGCCATGCAGAGTGGGTGAACGCCGGCTCGGCATCGAGCAGCATGGAATGCACCAGCAGCGCCAGGACATATCAGAGCAGAAATAGAGCCGGAGCCGGCGTCCCCCCGCCACCCCCTTTTTACTATTATGTCTGAGAAGCGACGTCTCTCCTGGGTTTTTTCCCTTCCCTGTACGATGATTTAATCGCTTGGTGATGAGGGCTGCCTGGCTGGGATACAACTGAGCTCTGGGCATCGCCAAAAGAGATGGGGGATATAAAAAGAGGAGGAAGCATCAGTAGCAGCGACGCTGATTGACAGGGAATGAAATGAAGCGGCCAAATTTCATTGGCGTGGTTTGAAATCCCAGGACGATGCGGAGAGCTGATGGCTCCTTTCCTAGGGTTTTGCCAGAGCTGGCATTTGCCTTTCATCCTCATTTAATTCACTGTTTGGAGGCTGCCACAGGGGTTTTGTGTGTGTGTGTGTTTGTGGTGGTATCTTAATTACACGCTTTTACATACCAGTGTGTGTGCAAAGGAGATGGGCATGAGGGAGGCAAAAGCCATTTGCCCACCACTGCTGCCACAAACCCTTCCTTGTGGCCTCAGGCCTTTGCTGAGAACAGCCCTTTAGTGCCTGTGCAATTTATACCCTGATAATGAAAATTACCCAGATAATGAAAGGACTCAAAGCTGAGGTTTGATAAAGATATTTCCTGGAATAATGGCATCCATTGGAGGCTTGCATGGTTTGAGCAGTGGTCCCATAGGAATCCCCCTCCCTTATCCACCTTCAGGTATTCCTCTCTCAATTACTGGCTCTTTGCTGAGAAAACCAAGTGTGTGAAGGCCACGGTCACTGCAGGGCATGGAGTGACTTTGCACACAATGCTCTCTAGGAGCATCTCCCTGGCCTCATCACCCAGGCAGCAAGTGGCACCTGCAGTGACATTCCGGCATGAGAAGGTTCCCAAAGCACTATTTTCCAAGCCTTCCTTCCCTTTCCAATGGGGAAAGGTGCCAGGTTGGCAGGGCTCTGGTCTCCCCTCTGCTGGCAGCTGAGCCCAGGCTGGCTCATCTCATGGATGGTCCAGGGGAGGCTGCAGCATCACTCCAGCAAGCCCAGTGGTGGCCGGGAGCAGGCAGTAACACCAGCCAAACCAATCTGCTTCCCGGATGCCAGGAGCCCTGCTTCTCCTTGCGGCCGCATTCCCACCCAAATTCCCAGGCTTTTCACTCCAGCTGGAAGAAATCTGGCAAATCCATCGACTGCACACACCCGTGAAGAGGGACATCTCCCGGGAGCAGCAGCTCCTGGAGGGATGGGATGGAACCCAGCAGCTGCAGAACTGCAAAGCCCTGAGGAGCAACCAAACCCAGACCTATGGCATGTGCCCTCCGCTCCCACCCTGCCTCATCACCCCCAGAGAGCAGCCGGGTCCATGCCGTGTGGCAGGAGTTACAAGAGGATTAGTAGAGACAAGCAGTGGTTTTGCAGACCTGGCGGGTGAGATGCTGCTCCCCCAGCCCCTGATTCATGCTGCTGTGTGCTTGGGCTGGGGGGGCTTCACTCTGGGGGCTGCAGCATCGCAGGGGGGCTCAGCAGCGCCGCTGCCTCCCACTCTCCCAATATTTGTTTAATGAGGGAATTCCTGTCACACCTACATGGGCTCCGTGCGGGAAGCACGGCAGCCTGAGCATCCTTAAACGTGGGAAAACCTCCGGAGACAGCTACAAGCCCATCAGTGCACCCACACCAGGTCTGGTGCAAGGGTGACGGCTGCTTGCAGCGGTGCAAGGATATGAGGGTGGAAGCGTGCTGCTTTCCTGCATGAAGAGCTGTTGTCCCTGAGCATGCCCTGTGTCCCCTGATGCCGCCCTGGCACACATCACCACGGCGGCCACCCCTGCTTCGAGCCCCGAGCTGCAGCACGCGACACAGCCGCTTTGATTCCCTGCTTAATCCTCCCCTCCCATGAGCGCCTGATCAGGCTCCGAACCTCCTCGTGGAGATGCTGAGATCAAATGATCACTTAAGAGACAGGCAGGGGAACATGAAAGGGAGAAGTTCTGTGTAAGGATCTTAACCCCGGCGAGGAGCGCAGGGAAGCAGCGGAGCCGCGAGCCAAGAGCTCCCTCTGCTCCCAGGAAACCCTCCATGGCCACAAGCACATCCATTGCACCGGGACCTGCCAGCCCTGGACCTCCCTGCAAGCTCATCGCACCCCAGTGGGGAGAATGGACCTCGGGCACAAGGGAAGTGTTTGCTCCCAGGGGATGAACTGCTGCTCATAGAGTGTTAACAGAGGGTGAAGTGGTCACAAAAACCCCTTGAGCTGGCTGGTACCTTGTGGTACCCCCAATATGCATCAGTCCCCACAGCAAGGGAGCCCCCCGGATGCAAACTAATCCTATATAGCATAGGATATCTGACTGATTATTTGATGACAGGCAGCCCAAGGGAAACAGCAGCACTTCAACCATCACACAGCAGGGAAAAGGGGGAAAAGCAAGGAGCTGGGACAGCCAGCGCCGAAACCATCACTTGGGATGAGAAATCAACACACCAGGTCAGAACGAGGGACTGGGGGGAAGGAGAGCTCCAGTACCCAAAGTACAGGGAGAAAGCAGAAAATTATTTCAATTACAATGAAAATGCATTTGATGAGAAAACGTGGATTCTTCTTTGATGCTCGATGCCAAGAAAAGCAATATCCAGGACTATAATACCCCATCTCCACGCGAGGAGAATGAGTTATTAAAGCAGAAGATGAATGGCTCGCAGCACAGCTAACTGCTCCGGTTAAGAGAAAAATAGTTATAAACTTACTCCTTGCCCCAAAACACATTCCTCCCCCTCATCCCCGGGCCCGTCTCTCCCCTCAGGAGCAGCTCAATGCTGTGCCTCGTTTCTATGGCTTAGAAAGATTCAGGAGGGGGGATTTTAATAGGAGTAGAAAAGGTGAATTTAGAGGGTGGTTTTTTAACTCCTCTCCTTCCTCCACCTTGGAATCAAACACAGATACAGGAGGAACAAAAATAACCCACTCGTTCCATTGTGGGGAAGTAGTGGGGATGGAAATGAAGATGCATTCTTATGTATAGCAGTGCACCCGGCAGCCCCGTGGCAGGGCGACTCTGTTCTGCATGAATAAATATGGGTAAAGATGTAAAGAACGCCAATCTGATAAGGGAAAGAGTGGTTCTCAGGGGCTGGGAGCAACACAAGGCACCAGCTTTAATTCTTCTTCTTCCATATGTATAGAAAGCAGCATTGAGATGATAATGCAGGGGGATGCAAAGCCTTTTTGGAGTGATGGATGTAAGCCCCTGTCTCAGATATTAAGGCCGATGGTGCAAACTCACTGGTGACAGCGGCAAAGAGAGGCTTTGCTCACCTCCCAGAGCTGCAGGGTCAGGCCACCCGCTTCATGACGGATGGAGGCACTGCACATCTCCTCCTCGAGTCTTATCTACCAGCAAAGTCCCTTTTCCCCCAAGACCCCATGGAAGGGAGACGCTGGAAGTTGCCTGATGCTTAGTTTAAAACATGCTGTGGGTGCTCGGGTGCATGTGCCGACCTCTGGAGCATCCCCATCCCCTGCGGAGAGGCAGCGGCATGCACCACGCCGCCTCCTCTCCCCGCAGCCCATCACAGCAGATGCATTTTCCCAGCACCACGGACTTTTCCCACTCTTTTACCTCCGGATATCCAAGATATCCCCCAAAAAGGCTCTTCCAACCCCCCCCAGCCCCCGGCACCGAGGGGCTGCCTGATTCCCCGTTACACAACCCTGCTCGGGAGATCCTACGTGGGCAGACGTGGGTTTTCCTCTGAATTGACAACAGCTCTCGCTGCAGCTCAGCAGAACATGAGCAGCTTACATAAACAGCGAGCAGAGTTACCCTGCGTGTGGGCTGCACGCAGCCACCCGGGCTTGGGGAGGGGGGGAACAGGGCGATTTTCCTTTTTCCCTATAAAACAACCCAAACCCTGGGGGTGGGGGTGATGGGGGGGGGGGGGAGTGATGAGAAAAAAGGCAGCAAGAGAGAAATGACTCAAGTGTTTTGTAACTTGTCACATTCGAAGCTGCAATTTGGAGGCAGGAAGGAGGGATCCAAAATAGTCGCCCCAACCCCGGCTTGTGTAACAGAGATTCCTCATCTCCTCCCCTCCGCCGGGAAAAGGGGGGACATTTCTGCCGCAGATTGGCAGCTGGGAAGAGGCAGGAGAGCTCGGGGTTGTTACCGCGCAGGAAGGAGCCCCCAAATTAGGAAGAATTACTCATCCATGGAAAAGGCTCGTGTGCTGGCGGGGAGGCACCGGGGAAGATGCTGCAGGGGAGGGAAGGCTCCCGGGAATGACTTCTATGGATGCTCTAAGCCCAGCGGTGATGCCGAGCGCCCTGGGATGCCGCTCTGAGCAAGAGGTGATGCTTGGGAAGCACAGGTGGAGTGGGAGAGCAAGACAGAGCGGCTTCCGCTGCAGGAAAGGGACCCAGCTAGGGCTGCACCTCGATGGGAAGGGCATCAATAACATCTGCTGCCAAAACTGAGCTCAGAACTGGCTCAAGCCCTCCTAGAGAAGGGACAGGAGATACTTGGATATTCCCCTGGGAGGGCTCCAGCAGGGTCAGGGGGTGCTTTATGGGTAAATTCCCATATAATGCTTCCCTCCTGGCTCTCCTTGCCCTCCCACATCAAAGCCAGCAGCACCATCACTTCCCAGGTTTTAAATCCACATCCTCAGCAACTCATCACATCCTAGTGAGAACCACAAGAGCCCCGGTTGCACCCAGGCCCCTCTGCAAAGAGCAAAGGGTGATGGAGCAGAGATCCCCTAATGCACCCAAGCTACTGCCAGGTCTTGTCCTGGAGCCTTTCCCAGTCCCAACAAGGTCTGAGGCTGGAGCTATGGATCAGGAATATGATGGAATTGCAGCTTCCCGGTCCAGCTGGGTTCACAAGGTGCAATAACAACAGGGAGGCAAGAGGGATGTTTTGCTTTCTGGGTACCAACCCACTATGGAGCCAGCACCAGAAGCACATAAAGAACCCAGGGAGGATGCAGGAAAGCTCTGCCCAGCTCACCCCGAATTCGAACCTGCTTTCAGACCCCACAAATCCATTTTCAATACACAAGTGCCAGGAGCACCCAAGGGAGGTGCCTTCTGCTATAAACCCTCCTGCCCACCCAAACCACAGCTAATGCTTTTTGAAAGGGCCAAGGCAGGTCCTGGGGATGGCAGGAGATGCAGTCAGTGTGACACCTCACCGCAGGGCTCATTGATCTGCCATCGACCACAGTGTGGAACCTGACTTTGAAAGCCCAGATGGGCTTTGGCATGTGGGTTTGTGGGGGCAGCACTTCCTAAGGGTCTCCTCAACAATGAAATGGGAGTTTAAATGAGGGAAGAGACAAGCTTTAAAGCCTTTTCTCTAGTGTCACCCCAGCTAAAGCTCTTAAGTGCCCAACACCCACACTGGCACATGGAGCATCCCAGAGAAATCCCAAAATTAGGGTAGGGAAAAACAGATTTAGGTTGGTTTTCAGTAGATTCCTCTACTTCTACAATGCAGTTTGCTTTACAATCAAAAGAACTCCTAAAAATCCCTATTTCTTCCTGATAGACGCGCCTAAATCACTACCACTGATTAACAGGCTCCAACCAAAGTGGTTCTAAAGGTGCCCTGTGATAGCAGGGACCTGCCCATCCAATAAACCAGCATTACTAACACAAGAAGCCGAATTCCTCTTCTTGGCCAGTGCACAGTCACACGCTCCCAGGCCATTCCCACTGGAATCCCATAGCGCCCATGGCACATCCCAACACCGCACAGCCACGAGCGGCAGCTCCGGTTTGAACGCAGAAGTGGGTGATTCAATCCCAAGTATACATCTGCAGAAGCAACACAATTATCTCGTGGAGTTCAACGATGATGGATAGAAGTTTTAATTACCAAACCTTTTCATCCTCCCCCACGCACAAGAAGTGTATTTTTCTGGCATGTTTATTTAATAATAAAATATGATAAAATTACATGTTAGTGGAATAAAGTGCACGGTGTGTGTAAAGCACAAGACGAGCTGAAGTCTGTTTTGTCACCAAAGCTGAAAATATTAGCTCCTTTGATCTTCTTTGGCTCCAAAGCAGCTCTACAAGGAGAGAGCAGCGCATCCCCTGCTGCAGCCAGCCCATGGCACGGTTCAGGGAGGATGGACCCCTGCTCCTGCTGCTCCACGTGCCAGCCTGCTCCCCGCTCACGCAGGGCAGCAGATTGACAGCATCCACTCCTGCACACGTCCCCAGCTCTTGATTTACCCAAGGAGAAGAGCAAGCACAAGCCAGCTGCCTTAATTGCCACGGACAGGGCTAAAGGGTGGCCCTGTCACCTATCAGTATCATTTAGGGCTTGGGAAGTGCCCAATTCCCATGAGGAACGCCCATTAGACCTCTGTGTTCATATCAGTCTTAATTTCATTTGGTCCTTAACACCACTGTCTGGTTCATGTATCCGTGCTGTACAGTAACGCTCTCTGATGCATCCCATCCCCTGGAACCCCAGGATGGGGATGCTGCCGCAGCACAGGAGCAACCCTCTGCTCCAAACCCCAGCTGTTAACAGGGAACAGCACCAGCTACAGTCTGTTGGAGACCTGGCAGATGCAGGTTACTTCACTTCCCAACATGTGGAGAGTGAAGTTTTCCCCCCTCCATCCTCACATTGCAACCTACAAGTAATTCTCCAGCAGGAAACATCCCCCCCTCCTTGGAAATTCACAGCCAACCTGCTAATGAGCCTTTGTGAAACTTGTGCCTTCTTACCTCTAATTTTACAGCCTGTTAGGATTTGAGCTCTGTGGACAGCCTCACATTTGGTTTGGAATTATAGGCTGAGTGGCTGTTCTCTCCTATTATTGTGCTGTCAATCTTGTATTAGCACATTATAATATGGTACACTGAATGCATCTGTTCTGTATATCACAAGTCCTAATTGTCATTTGTTGAATCACTTTGTCTTATATGATTGTTAAGCAATTATTTCATCCAAAGCAGCTTAAACTTTGATTACTGTATAGTGTGTACAGGGATCAAAGTAAAACCATCAGCTGCTTCAAACATTTTCCTGCTGAAACAGGCACAAGTGTCTGTCCCACACCCGGGTGGATGCCAATACAGAAGCAATAACAAGAGCAGGCTTGATGACCTGGAGGTTCTTGCCAGCTCCCAAGCCCATCCTTCTGCCTGAAGGGGAACGTTGTTTGTCCAGGATGGTTAAATGTCCAGCAAACACGTAGGTAATGAAGCAGATGTGAAGTGACAGATCTGCCAGGGTTGCTCATGGAAAGGGGCTCTCATGGCGTGCGGCACCAGCTGTCCCATCAGTCCCTCCTGGAATAACACCCCACACTTCTCCAGTGCTTCCCATCCCCAAGGATGCTCTCCTGCATCCCAAAAGGCACAGAAAGTAAAGCAGCGCTTTGCCGAGAGGTGCACAAGGTGCATCCCATCCCAATCCAGCTCAAACCCTCACCAGAGCACAGGCACTTGTGTCCTGCCAGCCCCTGCCTGGGAGTGGGTCAGCAGAGGACAGGCCTGAGCCTGCAGCACACACATTGTTTTGCTTCACCACCCCACACTTAAGCCCTCAAAGAGGCATTTTTGGTAGCTCAGAGGCCTCACACCAGCCCCTCTGCTCAAAGCCAGGCTGAGCCCAGGCACCACTGGGCTGGCAGCCTCTGAAGTCCAGGATGCTGCTATGCCACAGGGCCATGGGAACCCAAACCAGCATCAGCTGCAGCAGGGCAACAGGGAGGAGTTCATCACCAGGGGCTTGGGCTAATCCCCATAATATCTAGCTGACAGCATGGGGAAGGAATGCTGGACCATTGTTTTTAAGTCGCCCAGACAGGACTGAGGTTAAAAACAAGCTGGTGGCTCCTTAACCCCAGATGGTTCCAGGAGCCAACAAGGATACACAAACTGTCAGGAATCTTGTGCTTGAGGCCATCTCTAATGAGACCTGACTTGAACCTGAGTGCTGCTCCAAAGCCCCTCTTGCAACCAGCTGCAAAGCACTGCCTGACACAAGTAGAGCACATCCCAATTAGGAGATGAAGCAGACCTTCTCCTCCCTTTGTGTGAAGCTAATGGGTTCCCTCATCCAAGTCATCTCCTCAGTAATGGGCCCCAGACCCTAGAGCACAAACCTTTATAAATGAGGACTGTCCCCAACCCAGCCACCAAGCATTCACAAAGGAGAAAAGCCTGGGACATAGCCAGCAAATGGAATTTGCTGTGGACTCTCGGCAGAGGCAGGGCTGGGATCCCCAGTGCCATGGCAGGACATTGCCATGGTCCTCCAAGCCCAGAGCAGCACCCCAGGGTGCTGGTTACAGGTTTAGGCTCTAAGAGGACATAGAGGTGCTGCTGTACTAAGCCTGATGCAACCCATGAGGGCATCATCCCATGGTTTGCACGGCTGGGGGGCTTTTCCGGCTCATTCCGCTATGGGAATGGTTTAAGACACTATGAAAACATGCACAATACTTGACAGAGCAGAGACAAGACGATCTGTACAGCTGCAGGAAGCAGCTCGAGTTCATGGATGCTCCAATCTCAGCCTGGTTGGCACAGGAGAGGGGTCTCACAAATACCATTTCTGTTTCAGAAAGCTCAGTTTGGGGCTGTAGCCCTGCAAAAAGCACTTGGTTCCCAAGACACCTCCCCCTGGCCCAGAGAGCAAGCCCTGTCCCTTCCCAAAGGAGCCTCTAAGGAAGTTGTCAAACCTTGTGATAAAAGCAGGTCTAGAGGAGCAGGTAAGAGGTAGTGCCCTAAACCGCAGCTCGAGCGCATGGCGGCAGGTAAATTGCTTTTTAACAAGCAGACAACTCCTCTCAACAGCATCTCCCGTATGTTTTTATAAAGGGCAGAAATATGTTTTTAAAAGGCCACTAAATAAAGTTCCCATCGATTTGATCCCCGGTGTAATCCGTTTTGCTGTCTGCCACCAACAGTGGTAATAAAACAGAATCATGTAACGCGCCGTCCCGGGTAATGTGACTATACATCATGGCAGGGGCCGCGGGCGCGCTGTGATCTATCATTTTCCATTGGGATTGCTTAGCTGCAGGATTTATAAACTTGCCCCAAATTGATGCAATGTCCAATTTTCTTTTCCAATTTATTTTTGGTTGAGCAAAGCAATACTGAGGCAGGACCAGGAGGATGCGTTTCCCCCACTGATGTTTGCCGCTGTTCCCGCTTCCTCCTTGGCCTGGGAAAGGGCTTGGGGTGTTCAGGAAGATGCCAACATACTTTAATGGCTGCGTTTGGTGTTTTGCCCAATGTCACATCACTGCAGTGCTACCCGGAGGTTGCATGGGACACCCTCAGTGTTACCTGATGCTCAGAGGGGTCTTTAGCAAGGGCTGAGCATTCTCAGCATCACAAAGCTGCATCTCGCATCCCCAGAGCTCCGCAACACCAGGACAGACCAAGTGGCTGCTCTGCTCCAGCTCAAGGCTGAGGCAAAGACACTTCCCCTTGCCCAGAGCATGCCCAGGGGAGGTTTGTGCCTCTGTGCCCAGCAGCTAAAGGATTTCCAAGGTACCTGAACCATCTTATCCCTCCTCCTGAGAAAGCAGCCAGGTGTAACTGCAGCTTCCATCAAACCAAGTAAGGGGTCTTTCGGGAAGGCAAAGTGATGTTTGATCAAGCTGGCTGCAATGGCCAAGTGTCTGAACCGGATAAACACCAAGATACCAAATATTAACACATTAAAACCCCTAGGAACACACAGAAGATGATGTATTGGTTTCCCCAGCAGCGGTAGGTGCCTCCCAAAGCTCAGCTTCACAAGCTACCACCTCACTTTGACATCCTTCACCCACAAGCCCATTGACACTGCCTTCACCAAGGAGCATCAAGGCTGTGAGCAGAGACCTTGGGTACGAGCAGGGTGAGGTGTGGTCCCCAGGAGCATGGAATGAAGATGGGGAATGTCCCATTCCCCCCACTCAGAGGAGGATTTCCGGAGCTAACACACAAACACTCCGCATTTGGCTGGTTTTGGTGGTTGTTTTTCCAAAGGAGACGCAGTGTTCCACGGGAAGCAGACACTTCCCACACGAGTTTTCATCCTCAAACCCCAGCTCTGCCACCGATTCCGACGGAAAAAGCATCGCCAGCCTTCTGCCCAGCCCATTTCTCACCCCTCCATCCATGGGATCACCCAGCTTCGGCAGGGCGATAGCACCCCACTGTGCCGGGAAGCATCACTTAGGGATGGAGATAGCTTTAGCAAAGGTTTCCCGTTCTCACTTGGGAATTACAGAGAGACAAATCCACTTTCCTGACCTTAGAAATCCCATCATAAACCAGAAAAAGCAACCCCATCGCCTGTGCACGCCTCGGCCCTGGCACAGGATGTGGCAACTCTCCTTCCCACTCACTTCAGGGGATTTTTAGCAGGGAAGAAGATTATCCCAAAGCATCCTGGCAGGTTCAGGAGAAATCCCATCCATTCCCATAGACAAAAACCTGAGGAATTCAGAACCAGTTCTCTGCAATCAGTTCAAGGCTCTTGCCCAAAAAAATGGGCTCCCAAGGACCTGCCCACCCCAGTGCCACAGTGGGCATCGCATCCCATCCCATCCCAAACATGGTGCACACAGCTCCAAAGCCAAAGCTCACCTGCCTTGTCCTGTTTCCAGGCTCACAGATACAAAGCCTTTATCCCCCTCCCAACACATCCAAGGGTCTGGGTCTGCTTAGCCCCTAAATCCTCCCCATAGCATCGTTTGCTGGACAGAGCAACGTCAATCAGCATCACCTCAGCCCCGTCCCTGCCCTCCCCCCTGCTTTCCAGGACAACAACAAGCAGCACCTGCCTACATCCCTGGGAAACCTCCAGCTCCTGGAAAGCCACACACGAGTGAGGGATGAATCCATGCACAGCATCCAGCGCCAGGGGGATTATCTCCTTTGGAGGAATCGGACATCTTTAAGGGAAGAGTTTTACTTCAACCCATGTGATCAAGAGGGGGAAGCGACTTCCCAGACGGCCATGAAGCAGCCAGAAAAACTAATTCTTAACACTTCAAGGTAACAACAAGAAGCACAAGAGCCGAGTTTCGCCCTTACCCAGACTGGAGTCAGTGATGGGGAAGCTGCAACGGGCGGCTGACAAGGCTCGCAGTAGGGTCTGGCGGCAAGGTTGATGCCACTACAGCCTCTGATGGGCACAGCGGGATGCTGTGATCCCAACAAACAGCACAGACCCGCGCAGCGCCGCTTTTGTCCCCCTCCTTCCCTGCCAGGCACAACCCCGGGACACCGGGAGCGCCCAGGAAGGGACTCAGCGGCGCCCGGCGCTGGGGATCGGAAAGTTCAATACTGCCACCCGGTGGCGGCGAGAGGCAACAGCAGCTTCGGGGACTGGCTGGGGGGCTGTCAGGATCAAACTTGGGTTTGCTTTAAGAAGTTCAGGAAAAGTTTAAAACGCGACAGAAAAGGCACCAAATGAGATGGAAACGGTCTCATGGAATGGTTTGGGTTGAAGGCACCTTAAAGCTCCTCCAGCTCCAACCCCTGCCAGGGGCAGGGACACCTTCCACTGGAGCAGCTTGCTCCAAGCCCCTG
>WYDI02028394.1:22324-43336 GCA_009867235.2 Psittacus erithacus
CAGGGATGGGGCAGCCACAGCTTCTCTGGGCACCCTGTGCCAGCGCCTCAGCACCCTCACAGGGCAGAGCTTCTGCCCAAGAGCTCATCTCAGTCTCCCCTCTGGCAGGTTAAAGCCATTCCCCTTGGCCTGTCCCTGTGCAGCCCCTGTCAGCAGGACTGTGTGGCATTCCAGTTTACCCACAGCTCAACCTCAAACCAAACCCCTGAAGCACAGGAAAGCAGCTTAGAAAGTCACCGAATAACCAGCTCCTGTAGCTGATGGCACTTTGTCCACGGGACAAGGGTACCAATTAACACACAACACTGCGCAAACACCTCCCAGGCCATCCCTAGCACCCAAAGCCAAGGCACTGGGTTTCCCTGCCTGTCCAGGCTCAAAGTTCAAGCACACACATGCGTAAGCAACACTTTTCCAATGGATTCCTCCCCTTTGATCCAGCTACACCTTGAGTTAACACAGCAAAGCACGGAGCAGCGCCCAGGAGTGATGCAGGACTCACCTTGTCAGCCTGAGGGTACCGAACACGGGGGCTGCCCCATTCCCTGCTGATCCGCTCCCGGTACTGGTGGCACTTGGGGATGTATGAGCAGCCCACGTCACCCAGCTCCGGGTAAATGACTTCCAAATCCCCTCTGGGGAGACAAAGGAGGAGAGGACAAAGGATGAGATGACACCATGCAGTGGATGGGAATTAGGGCCACTTCCCAGTCAGGCTCAAGCACTGGTTCCAATCATGGGCAGGAAATGCAGGATCCAGCTTGCTGCCACCAAGTGAGGCACCTTGTGCACTAGGATAAACACTCTCCTATGCGCACCTGAGATAGGCCACAGTCTCCATAGGCTTTAAAAGAATCATGGCCTGTATGGGTGAATTTAAGGCCTGATGATGGGGAGGAGGAGAACAAAGCCACCCTCACCCTCTTGGCTGTAGATAAGCAGCTTGAACCAAGCCCCCTTGTGATGTGGGAGCAGGGGTGAGCCTGCTCTGTTCTTGGTATGGGCAGTGCAGCAGCAGGGCAGGTATCTCCAGCTCCAACCTGAAGCACTTTCCCCTCCACACCATCTAACAGAGAAAGGAGCCACCAGGGCAAACTGTTGGGTACCACAGCGTGTGTGCAACGAGCCCCAAGGCCGCCAACGCAACATTAGCATCCCTGCGGCACAACCTGAGGTCTGCGGGATGAACTGCCCCAGAACTTCCCTTCCCCAAGGAGTGGCCTCCTCCCTCTGGAACTCCCCATGGAAAACCAAAGGAAGAAAGCAATGGATATTTATAGCCCTGGCAAAGGGGACGGTGGAATTAACTGTCCCAGGAGGTGACGGGACACAAAGGGCAGTGCACTGCTGGAGGCAACGGGGAGCCCCTCACCTGCAGAAGAAGCTGTCCCCACCGCTGAGCATCTGGAAGAAGCAGGTCCTGGAAGGTTCTTCTGGCCAAGGGGCTGCGGCACCAGTCAGGAGAGCAGCCAGAAACAGAGCACCCAGCGGCCTCATCCTGCCCTGTGGGGACCAAGGGACAGCAAGGGTCAGGGCTGTGACCCAGGGCTGCTCCCTCAGCAGCCACAGCATCCCCATGACCATGATCCAGCTCAGCCCCATCAGAAGCCAGCTCCAGGCAGAGCACACCCATCCTTACACATCCTTCCCATCCCACCCCAGTTCCACGTCATTAACCCCAATAATGTCACAGATAAGCCGTGTTTCCTGCTGCTGCTCCGTGCAGGAAGCATGGGACCACCGGCAGGTTTGCAGCAAGACCCCTGTAACTCAGAAGAGCCATTTCTGCCCACCTACAAGAATGGCACCAGGGATGCACAACCAGGACAGCAGCTGACCAGTTACAGCAGGACAGCAATGCTGCACTCCAAGCCCAAGCAACACCAAGAGGAACCAGAGCCCCTGCTTCCTGCTGCTCTTCCCAGGACTCGAATGAGATGGGAAAGATGAAAACTTGGCATCAGGATTGGTCATGGTCTAACCAAGACCATTTCCAATGGACGCACAACCAGACAACCAGATGCTGACCCCCAGCACAGCACCTGCATGGGGACAGCACAAGGGTTCAACTGAACCCAGCCACCCCTCCAGAGCCAGGGCAGAGCCTCTCCTGCACCAGGACAATGATGACAAAGCACAAACCAAGCCTTGAGGATGAGGGGAGCTGGGGCACGGGGTGCAGACACCCCCCTCCCTGCCGAGCTCAGCACCAGCCCTCACCTCCCCTGCAGCATCCTGAGGGCCCCAGGAGCCCAGAGCAGCAGCCAAGGCCCTGCCAAGGCACTTACCAGCCAGCTCCTGGGGATGGGAGAGCAGCTCTGAGGCAGAGCCTGGAGTTCTGAGGTTGCCGTGGAGATGGTTTCCCTGGAAGGAGGGGGAAGAATGGACTGGAAATGAAAACACAGCCTGGGGAAGGGGCAGCTCATCCCTAAAGGAGCATGGAAACAGGCAACGGTGCTTTCATCCCACAGTGATTGGTCCCCAATCCATCCATCAGATTCAGGTCCTCACCTGGCCCAAATCCCTCTCTGCACCAGCAGCTTCCCAGCTCATTATAAAGGATGCTGCCCAAGTATTCAGTAGCACTGGCCTGCCTTCCCCATTGCCTCATCCGTTCTGGGTGAGACATAGGCAGAAAAGCCCACTGCCAGTTGGGAATGGGTATTACAGCACTTACTGTATCATTATATAATGAAGCACCAGCACGCAGAGCGAGCACGAGCAAGCGCCAGCACCACTGTCATTACAGAGAGGAAAAAGGCATCAGGCTTCACTAATTAAACATTAATGTATTGGGAATGATCCGGAGGGTTTAGGGGCTAATGGCTCCGGTTCCCACGCTACAACGTGGGCAAAGCCCATAATTAGAGCCCTGAGCATGCAGCCAGGCTCACATGAGTAACACTGCTCCCATCGGAGTCAGGAGCACTGGCTGGCATGAGTCAGGATCATCAAAACGGGGTTTACATCCTCTACCACAGACCAAGGGGTTGATACCCAGGGGAGTCACACAGGAAAGGACATCTAATGTTAATGATGAGAGCTACCAAGAGACTCTGGCATGGGAAGGTGGCTTTGGGAACCTGGCCTTGAACATTGCCAGGGATGGGGCAGCTACAGCTTCTCTAGGCAAGCAGCATCACTATTAGCATCCCTTTGGCTCCTGCAGTGGTTAATATGGGTGACCACTCTGCAGAGGTCACCCAAACAGCAGCAAAAGCCACAGAGAGGGTGAACTCTGCACAGCAGCAGAGAGAAGCCCTTCACAAGGAGACAATATCAGCCACTTCAGTCTGGAGACCTCCCTAGAGGATCCCCAAATGGGATCAGCACAAAGGGTTTGCTGACAGACAAGGCGCAGAAGGATCCCCAGGGGATGCTCTGGAAGGAAAACCCACGGGAGCAACGATCTCTTGCAGCATCCTTGCTAAGATGAACTGAGCCTTTCTCTAAGCACTGTTTGCAGAATAATTACCAAGACTTTATTTCTGCTGCTCAGGAGCCTGTTGAAAAGGCAGTGCAAAGCCTCAGCAGCAAACCCACAGCATGAAATGGGTTGGGCTGGAAGGGACCTTAAAGCTCATCCACTTGAACCCTGTGCCATGGGCAGGGATGCCTTCCAGTAGAGCAGCTTGCTCCAAGCCCTGTCTAAACTGGCCTTGGACGCTTCATCAGCAGGGTATGAAATCTATGGCAAAGTGATGCAGCCGGAGCACAGCTCCTGTGCTTCTGCACACTGAACCGCTTCCCCTCCAGAGCGGGATGCTCCCATGGGAAAACACACAGAGCGGTGTCAAGCCGGGTGCAGAACATGAGCCAGCCTCCTCCCCAGCAACCCCAGTGTGTTTGCATAGCACCTCTCCTGACTAAGCAGTGCGGGACCGCAGGAATCTCATCTTTCCAGCTGCTGGGAAGCCTCCGGCGTGGTGCTGGGGGAAGCTGTGCTCATCCAGGATTTCCACCCTGCACTCAGTGAGATCCTGCCTCCACTTACATGGGCGCTTCACACCTTCATGCAAAGCCACTGTTGGAAATAGTGCTATAAACCCCTCCTGCATCCAAGCAGCCTCCATGCTCACAAGCTGCTGCCAAGGTCCCAAAACCTTACCCAGGGATTACTGAGAGCATCAGGACACAGCTCAACCAGAAACCAAAGCATTTCAAGGAACATCAGCTCAATGGGACAGGCTCTCAAAGCTTTCACACATGCAGAACCTCCAGCCCTGCTTTTACTTAATGCTGGGTTTTAACACAACCCAAGCGTTTCCAGGTCAGAAATTCCCCATAAATGCCCATGAGACAGCAGCTTTTTATCCCACCATGAGCCAAAAACATTGTTGGAGCTTTGGAATTTCCCACCCAAGCCACAGGGTTCCTGTGGAGGTTAAAGATTAACCAGTGCCATTTACAACCCACTTCAGGGCTTCTTCCAACTTCACCCAGCACCGCATCCCTGCCCCATAAAAACCTGGTTTATTTTATGCAATCCAAGTTTATCCCATCCCACCCAGTGATCTCAGCTCTCCCCAGCCATTAACTGCCTGCAGGGATAGAACAGGGAGAGGGTGCTGGGCCCCAGTTCCCTCGGGGGCAGCCTTGCTCTGGGCTGTTTCTCCAGGCTGGAACAATGTCCCCCACGGCAGCCTTGGGGTGAATCACAGCAAACCACTCCAGTCTGTTAGGAACGGCCCCTTCTCACCCTGAGCCAAGGCTGTGGCTTTGCCCTGATGCTCCTGAACACAAAGGTTCCACAGACTCACAGGATGGGAGAGAGCTCCCCTGTGACCACCTCCACAGGGAAGAGCTTCCGCCTAAGAGCTCATCTCAGTCTCCCTCGGGCAGGTTCAAGCCATTCCCCTTGGCCTGGCCCCACAGGCCCTTGTCCAAAGCCTCTCTCCAGGTTTCTTGCAGCCCCCCTTAAGCTATTTATTATTGCTCTGCATTAGCAAAGGCATTGCTGGGCAGTAAATGCGCTCATCGTCCTCACAAGACCCCCCAAGTCCGACCCAACTGCTGCAGAAAGAGCTCGGCTCTTCCCTCCAAGTGCAGCATTTCCCCGGATTTGGGCTCCTCCTGCCTCAGTTTCCCCATAGAAACCAATCCCTAAAGCCTGAACGGCAGCCAAAAAGCATTTACACGGATCTCCCCCAGCAAGCACAGGACTCGGCAGAGCCCTGGCCAGGGGAATTCCCTCAGCCTTTCCTCCTGAAGGAAGCCCATTCCCAGTCGGTTTTTTCCGCGGCAGTCAGCAAAGGAAACAAAACCGCATCCGCTCTCCCCATTCATAACCGGCGGCACCTCCAGCGCTGCTCTCACCTCGTCAGAGCCGGTCCTCCCGCTTCCCTCTGTGCGCTGCGAACCGCTCCACTCCCAGCTCCCAGCGAGGGACCAAGGTCATCCTCACCTTGCCCCAGCCAGCCCCCAGGGCAAGGGCTTTGTGAGCTGAGAGCAGCGCTTGCCCCAGCACACACTCAATTTGCATCTCCATTGGTGTGCGGGGCCGCTCCTGGGAAGAGTTGAGTGGATTTAGGGGATGCGACAGCTTTATTCTGGCTTGAACTGGCTCCCGTTTCCCCCTGCATCTGTCTTAGCGCCGCTAAGGATCAGGAGTTAATGTCAGAAACCAACCTGCCCTCGGCTTGCAGGCAACCAGAACAAGCTGAATCCAAACCTGCGCTGGGAGACCTAGAGAAGGTTCTGGGTGACCAAAGGGGAAGGGTCAGAGCCCACAAAGGGGTTCAGACCCGCAGCATCCTCAGGGCAGGAATTGCTGTGTGATCAGACGGAATGCACGATGCTTTTGCCCTTTGAAGCTGCAGTGCCTGCAGGCTCCTGCACTCACATCCCAACAGAAGATGCAGTGCAGCACAAACTGGGTATCAGAACAGAGCCACGGCTGCTGTGAGCAGCCAGAGCCAAGCACAAGGCCCTCTCCCACACGGGCATCCCCGAAGCATCCAGGAGAGGAGGAACATTCGGTGTTTCCCAGGCAATACGCACATGGCTGGGAGCAGCCCCCAAGCCTGGCAGCAGCACACAGGGACCCCTTTTCTCCTGCTGGCCTAGCCCCATCCCAAGCCTCAGCTCCAGCAGCTCTGCAAGCAGGAACCTGCCTCAGCCCCTGCAGCATCCAACACCACCCTGAGCCCAAGCACGATGCACAAGACAGCGGCACTTTCACCCATAGCATCGTATGGAGCAGGGATGGGGCGACCACCTCTGCACCCCATCCACACCCCATGAACCCCAGCAGCAAACAGCACATGTGGGGGGCTTGGAGGTGTCACTGGGTGGCTGTAGCACATGCAGAGCCCGGGGTGGTGACCTTGGCGCAGGCATCCAGCCCATTGCACAAGTAACCATAGCAGAGCCCACCCTGCCACCAGCAAGCACCTTGTGACTGCTCCTGCCAGAGCTGCAGCTCTTCCTGGAGAAGGGCTTCTATTTTGGGAAGAGTGTTTTCACTTGGCCTATATTAAGCAGTCACAAGGCAGAGCTGTGCAGAGCCTCCTGCCTTCAGAGCCAGCAGCTCCCAGCGGCGCTGCGCTGCTCACCAGGCTGCTGCCTGATGCCATCAGTCCCCCTTTGCATCCTTCTACTCACACCCTTGCTGAGGGGCACCTCTTGGGCTCAAGCTCCAGCATCAAGGACCCTCCATCCCTGCTCCCAGAGACAGCAGAATGCACTGAGCACTGCTGCAGATACTGACACACAACAGCAGCATGGGTATCTATATAGCATTGAGAAAGCCTCAGGTATGCCCTCTGCTCAACCTGCCCCCCAGGGGTGCTTGATGGGCACAGGTTATGGAAGGGTCACTCAGGTATCTTCATCTCTCTTCCCCCCTTCTCCCACCCCTGCACCCTGGCAAGAAGGCATCTCCCTGCCCTGTGCCTCATGGATGCTCCAGTTGTGATTATAGCCCTTTGGGGATGCCAGCAATAAGCAAACACCCATTCCCCATCCGTGCCATGGCACGGGCCAGGCTGGGTACTGCTCGTGGGAAAGCCCTGGGGCAGCAGGTTAATGAGGAGCTGGGGATGAGGAAGCAGCATCCTCTGCTCTGACTCAGGCTCGGCTAAACCCAGCCCCACCAGTTGCACCATCAAATCACAATGGGCTGGCAGGGTGCTGCTTCCCACCCCTTGCCAGCTGGAACCAGGGATCCACATGGAATTTGGGCTGGCTGAGCAGGGATGTCTATAAATAGCACCGTGTGGATTCAGCCTGCATGTGGCTCTTCCCTTCAGTCCACAGCCTATTTTATCCCTCCTTGAGGGGAGCACAGGCTGGATGGACACTGATAAATCACAGGCAAAGCAGGGAAACAGACGGGTCCAATTAGTCCAAATCCCCAATGCACTTCCACCAGATTAACCTCTGCACCCATACACCACCAAACCACACTAAACTGGTGTAACCTTTCCTTAAATGGGGTTAACTGCTCTGCCACAGGGGTAGTACGGGTTTAATGGGCTCAGCTGAGCCCCAATCACAGCTCCATGCAGAGGAGAACCCTTGATCCCCTCAAAGCCTGGTTGGGGCTGGAAAGGGGTGAGGGTGCTTCCCACAGGTACCCAGGATTGGGAGAACTCCTGAGCACGGATCCCACTTCCAAAAGGCTTTTCCAGCTCCCCCCTCCCCAAACATCCACTCCCAGCCCCAGGCTGTGAAGGGGACCCCAAGGTGACCCCTGTTTGCAGCTCCCCACCCCCCCAACAACCCAACCAACAGCAAAACAAAAGGGGAAGCAGCCCAGCACTGCCCCTTTCCCACCTACCACTGGGATCCCCAGTCCCGCACCAGCAGAGCGGAGCCTGTGCCCAGGCAGGTCTGGCACAGCCCCAGCCCCACAGCAGCTCCTTGGCAGGGCTGAGGCTGGAGCTGGCGCAGGGCTGAGCGTAGGGCAGGAACAGCTGAGACCCCCTCCATATCCAGGGCATGGGCTAACGCTGCACCCTGCAGAGGTCAAGGCTGCTCTCAGGATGCTCCACACCAGGCATTGGCTCCAGGCTGGGAACGTTTTCCTTGCTCCATGACCCAGCAAAAAGGAGCCTGCTTAGACCCTGCACCAAGTCAGGCATAAAAGTGCCCCTCACTTCCCCTTCCAGCTTCACTCAGGGCAAACAGAAAGGGCACACTGAAGATATGAGCAAGCCCTGGGTGCCAGCCACATGCAGCACCAGAGGTGCCTAAGGCACAACAGCAGCTCCACTACAAAGTGAGGCAAGACCTGGCCAGCAAAACACATCGTGCTTGTGCTGCAGAGCACGTTCCTACCCGTTATCAGCTGCATCTGTACCTGCAGAAGACATCCTCCAAGGGAAGCAGGGCTGGGGACTCCTCTTGCCTCTTTTTAAGACTGGTGGGCACCTGCAGCCCATCACCCATCAGCTCCCTCCTTTCCCACTGACTCACAGCTGGTCCCACTGAATCACCCCTTCCAAACACCTTGCACGGCCCGTGGCCATTTCCCTGGTCCCTTGGTTCCCATTGACTCACTGCTGCTCATCCAGAGCTCGCCCTCCTCTTTCCATTCCCATCCTGCTCACTTTGACTCACTCTGCCCTGGGACCTGCCTTCATTGTCACCAGCACCGCACCGGCAGCATCCCAGAGAAGCATCTAGTGAGGGACCCCAGCTTGTGGCTCCCAAAAGCACCTCCCAGCCCATGCCCAAGTGCCACTGCCAAGCCCCGAGGCTGCAGGGAGGGTTTGATTTTCCAGGGACAAAGGATTCCCTCTTATTTCTCACCCTGGCTGGCATCTTCTGCTGTGTTTTCTTCCACAGACCATGGGAGAAACAGCAAGTGATTTGCAGAATTCAGATGGAACCAACGGCTTGAACACATTCGTTCCCCCTTCCCATCCATCCCTCCCTCCATCCAGGTCCATTTTCTCCAGCTGTGATGCTGGAAGCATTTGGGAATGGGTCTGGAGCGCTTTGGGAGCGTGGGGAAGCGGGAACGATGGGGAGCGGGCCCTGGCGTGTGCCGCTGGCACACCCAGAGTGGAAAATTCCCATGTGCGGAGCTCGGATTGTGGTCCAACAGGTTTTAGTCCCAGCCCCTTTATTTGTGTCAGTGCAAAAACTCATCCTTAGGGCATTTGTTTGGATCACATGGACGAGCGTATAAAAACGGGTCCTCCCTGCCCTGGCCAGTTGGCACCTTTCGGAAGCGAAGGGACCATAGGGGATTGCTGAGGACGGAGCCAAGCCGGAGCTCACAGGTAACCACAGCGCCTGCACCCAGCACTTTCAGCTGTATTTCCCCTGCCCCAGGGCTCTGCAAGGGCTGGCCCCAGCCACAGCACTGGGGTATGGTGAGGCTGAGGGGCTTTTCCCTATCTCCTTTCCCTCTGGAGCGGGTGATGCTCTCAGCTCCTCATCCCTTCATTGTCCCTTTGCTCCCCTTTGAGCTGCTGGACCCCAGTAGGGCTCCATGGGTCGTACTGGTGGCAACTGGAGTTGCTATTGTGGGCAGAGAGCCACGCGCAAGGAGACACCAAAGGGACTTGTGCTATGGGGCAGATGCCACCTTGCTGTCCCATGGGAACGGATCACACCAGAGGCTCCCCATGGCTGCTCTTTGCTGCCTCAATAAGGGGTGTTGATGTCTCCTGGCAGGTAGTCAAGGGCGTCCATGCAGCACCAGCGCTGCCTGCCTGGCTCGTGCTGCCTGCGGTCTGGCAGGAGGAGCCGTTGGAGCAGGAAGTGGTTTTGGGGCTCGGGTGCTGTTCCACAAAGCAGGGGCATGAGGCGCAGATGCTCTCCTATGGGCTGTGGTGGGGAAAGGGGGTGATGCTCCCATCCATTGCCCTCTGCCCTGCCCCGGTGCTGCTGCTGCTGGTCCCACACCCCCATGGCCCCTCTTTTCCTGCCTTTCAAACAGCCACCATGGATGAGATGGACCCTGGCTGCTCTTCTGCTTCATCCCTCACTGCCCCGGGTCCTGCTGGGGGGTGTGGGACCCCAGAAGTTTCCTCCCTCCCCATCACTGGTTCTCTCTCTGCTCTCCATCCCCACTGGAGACAGTTGCTTGGAAACAGACTCCTTCTTCTTAGAGTTTTTAATTATCCTTTCTTAAGATGGAGGTAACAGCACCCCCCCTCCCAGCCCTGCACCATGGGACAAGACCCAGGAAGGCCCCACTTCCCCATTCTCTCTGAACATTGGTCCCCAAGCTGCAGCAAGCCAGGCTGCCCCCCTCACCCCTGCACCCATAGCAGGCTACCATGTGAGAATGAACTGCTTTGGCGGGGGTTATTTCCCCTCCCTGCTGACAAGCCCGGACTCGCTGGCGATGTTACCGGCCTGTTCCTGCAGCCCTTCCCATAGCAGGAGCAAAGGGAAGCAGCGAAGCCACAGGATGCACCGTTGCAAGAGGAACTTTCCCAAAATAGCAGCTTTTCACAGTGCTTTCAGGAGGCATCAGCAGCTCCTGATGCTGGGAATGCTGCATGGAGCAGCCTGAGCCTGCGAGCGCTCCTGGCTGCAGCCCTCCTGTGAGCATGGGGCAGGCCCTGCATCCCCAAACCTGGCTGAGGTGATGGGAAGCAGCTGGAGGAGCAGCAGGAGCTGGGATTTCATCTCACTCCGTGGGGTAAATCCCACACATCCCACTTTAAGGGTGCAGGAATCCAGCACACACAGGCTGAGACCTTGACCCCATTCCTAGAGCCCCAGATGTTCATTAGCTCTGCTAGAGGAGGACGCTTTGCTTGGAGACCATGTGGCATTAAACAGCAGTAAAATGGCTCCTTCTGGGTTTAAATATTGATGGAGGGAGTGATGAATCCCTGGGATGCTGCGCGGTGTCGATGGCAGGATGAGCTATCACCCGTGGCCTATCAGGTGCCTTGTTTCAGGGCTGGCAGACGGGAGCCAGGCATGTAGCTGGGTCAGAGGATGCCTACGCAGTGAATTTCCAGAGCATCCCATCTCCTGGCTCGGAGATAGACCCTGCTGCTGTGGCAGGACATGAGATGAAAGGTGCAGAAATGCTCTTTTGTCTTGCTCTTGACCTTCCCCTCCAGTTTTCTGGACTCTCCTTGCCAGCCCACGAATGCACATCCATGGGGATTGGGGTTTGGCAGCATTTGGCAGGATGCTGGTTGGAGACTTCTGCCTGCTGGGTCCCCATGGATATTAAGCCCATAAACAACATTTGTATGAGCTGCCACCTTCCTCCATGGTGAGAGAAGGCTGATGGAGCCTGCATGGATGCCTGGGGGATGCTACAGATCCCTTGCAGCAGAAAAGCGGTGGGATTCGGGAGCTTTCAGAGCAGCACATTGGAGGGGTGACCCTCACTGCTCTTCCTGGCTGGGTCCAGAGACGGACCCAGTGCCACGGCGGGTCTCTGAACCCCATTCCCAGCAGGAGCCAGGCATCCACTGGCTTTGCTGAGATCGAAGCCCGGGCTGGACTCTGCTCCAGCCTGACGTGTGCAGGCACCGGTGATGCAGAGCTGGAGAAGGAGGGGACAGCCTCGCTGCCCTGCCTCGCTCCGGAGCCCTGGCCAAGGCAAACATGCCCGGTGATGGCACCAGGCACTGCCTGGGCTCCATGTGCCCACAGGGAAGGCTCCCACTCCCAGAGTAAGGCTCTCGGAGCAGGGAATGGGGACTCCCCTTGACCACTGGGGCTGCAAAGAGGCTGTGTCTGGGCTTCAGTGGAAGGGATGCATCTGTGCATGCTGTTGCATGTATCCACGCATCTCCCTCTCGGCTGTTTTGGGTGGTGAAGGCAGTGGCATGGGGAGAGCAGACCCTGTGCCTGAGAACAGGCTTTCTGTGCCCTGGGTAGCGGGACAAGAGGGCAGTGGGTGGCTCTGCGATGTGACTCCATGTGTGGGGTGTTTTCACAGAGCCCTTCTGCCCTTCCCCTTCAGGATCTGCCAGAAGAAAGAGATGGAAACCCAAGGGAAAGGCAGCCCCTCCAGGAAGATGACAGCCATGGCCCACAGCCTGTGAGTACCCTCTGATCCTCCTCACGCGCTCTTCCTCCAGCCACTTTCTCCAGGGGACTTTGCTCTTTGCTCCCCTCCGCCACCACCACCCAACGCCTTCATTCCCGCATGGATAAGGCAGAAACCCCGCAGCAGGGCTTAGGGCAGAGCAAGACAAAGGCAGGTCCGCAGCAGCAGGGGCTGCTGGGGGGTATCGAGGTGTCGCCCCCCAAAATCCGCTGTTCCCAGGGGTGCTGCCGGCAAGGGATGCGTTGCCTTGGCCTTGCCCTCTGCAAGGTGAATACCACTGAGCTCAGCCTTATACGGAGACCAGGGTGGGGGGCACTGGGGGTCAGCCCTGTTGAGGTTGCAGAGCTGCTCCAAGGAGCAGAAGGAAAATAGGTTTGCATCCCTGCATTCATCAGCCAGCCCCCAGCGAGGCTGGACACGGGTTGTGCCTGGGAAGGGATGGGAATGCTCCAGCATTAGAGTCATAAAGTTTAATCAGGGAGGGCATGGAATCATGGAACCAATCAGGCTGGAAAACACCTTTAAGGTCAACAAGTCCAACCTTTACCCCATGACTGCCAATGGCTGGAGCAATGTCTGCGTGTGTCAGATATCCAGAGAGCTTCTTCTTTCCTTGCTGGGAAGGGGGATATGGAGGTAGGAGGATGCTATGGAGTGCTTAGTGCGAGCTTCCTGATGTGACCCCCCTGTAGCACTCAGCATCAGCTCTGGAGCTCTGTGCCTGGGCATGAGGGTGATTATGGAGCTGAGCAGATGGGAGCCCTCTGGGACAAGTTCAAGAGGCTTAAATCAGAGAGAGCCACGGGAGCAGGGAGAGAACAGGTTTGCAACCACAGCCCTGACAGGGGCAGCAGCGCTGGGGGCCATGCCTCGCCATCCCTGGGGAGCAGCGGGATGCAATGCCTCAGCTGAGACGCGCGTTTCTTCTCCGATGGAGACGCTCCGGAGCCCATTTCCATGCCCGGAGCCCTCCCTGGTGCCTCCCACCACCGTGTCCCTGCTCCTCTTGCCGGGAAAAGGGCCCGGGAGCACGGCGAGCGACAATTGTGCTTTTGTTGTGCCTGGCAGGGAGGGCGCAGGCGGGATTCGGCTGCCCGGAAAGCTGCCGGGAGCCCTTTATGCCACAATTAAGCACCTGCTACAAGAGAGCAAATAAGCCAAATCATGCGGCTCCAAACCAGCCTTACGTGTTCCTTCCCCGTGACCCACTCCAAGCAGGAGAAGGCTCGGAGCTGCGGCTCGGCTGCTCGCAGCTCCCGTTGCAGGGCACGGAACGGCTTCCCTGGGAAGCCAAAAGCTTCTCCACCGGCTCACGGTGCCTGCGTGGGCTCGGAGGCAGCGCCGGGAGCTGCCTATGCCTGGCTCAGACACCTCCCTTCCCCAATAAGCGACTCCATCTCCTTCTGCTATGGAGAGAGAGATCCCGGTCCTGCGAGTTAGGTGAGGCGGGGGGCGACGCCGGGGGGCGGGATGTGGGGCTGGGATGGGGAGCGGGGATCGGAGGCCGCCGGAGCTGCGAGGTGAGCGCCGGGGTTTGACGGCGGCTGACGCGGTGTTGCATCAGTGCCACGGGCCGGGGGGAGCGGCGGCGGAGCGGGAGGCCGAGCTTATCCCGGCGCCAGGAAAAGGGGGGGGGAAAGGCGGCCGAAAGCCTTGGGAAAGGATGGCGAGGCATCACATGATGCGGATGTTCGGGGTCAAGGCAGCGGGGCCGGGCGCCTTCCCGGCAGCCGCGCTGCGGGGATGACTTTGGGGTTTTATGTGCCCTGAGCTGCGGATTTGGGGCAGCGCTGGGGGGGCTGTGGGGTGAGGAGGGGGCTGTGAGGAGCGTTACGCGCTGGGGTTCAAGGGCGGCACTGCAGCGCGTGGATGGATGGGTCACATCTGCCCCACACACACGAGAACAGCCCCGGCTGCTGGGGGGGGGTTGTCTGGGAGTTGGGGATAGCCACATGAGGGGGTCTGTGCTGGTGCAGCCCCATCCTCAGCTGGGCTGTTGGCTTACAGCAGCACACATGGCCTGGTGGGGAGGTGAGGGGCTGGAAGAACCTGTGTAGCCCCCATTCAACGAGGGTTGGGCGGGAAAGATGGTCTAAGGAGGGGGCAGGCAGAGGGTGAACCGCTTCCCAGCGGCGGGAGAGGATGGAGGATGGAGGTGGGATGCAGGGAGAGGATGAGGGTTGGATGCAGCAGATGATGGAGGCTGAGATGGGGGTATAGGGTTGGAGTCCCACACAGGTGTGAGTTAGGGGCAGGATGGAGACCCCTCCAGGGCAAAACTGGGGGCAAGATGGGGGTTCCCATTCAAGGCAGGATGGGGGTCCCTATCAAGGGCAGGACTGGGGTGGCAGGACAAGGGTCCCCATGCGGCGCAGATGGTGGGAAACAGGATGAAGACCCCTGCGAGGGAGGGCAGGGGGCAGGAGGTGCGTCCCGCACCCCCCTAGTGTTCCCCCCCCGGTCTCTCTCAGCCAATGGGCGGGGGCGGGGGGCCGGGGGCGGGGCCTCGGTGGGGCCGGTTGTTTTTTGTGAATGAAAGGCGGAGCGGCCGCGACTGCAGCGCGCAGGGCTCGTCCGCGCAAGGCTCCGCGCAGGGCCCCGCGCAGCGCAGCGGGCCGCGGATGCTGAGAGCGGGGCGGCCGAGGTGCCGGCATGGGCCCCCCCGCCCCAGGCCCTGAGCCGCGCAGCGCAGCGCAGAGTCCCGCCGAGTCGAGCAGCGCAACCTGCGCCGTGGCCATGTCTGGAGGGGCGAGCCCGGCCCCGGCCCCTGGGAGCCGCCGCTTCGTCTGTGTTGGTGTAAGTACCGGGGAGGCCCCCACGCTCCCCCGCTTCCCGAGCCCAGCTCCGCGCATCCTGCCCCTCCACGGGGTCCGGCCCCGTCCAGCTGCACCCGCCGCCGCCTTGCAATACCCCACATCCCGGCCTGGGAGTACCGGGCACCCCCGACCCCGTTGCTGCGATCTCCACTCCTGGCCTGGGTCTAACCCAGCCTCCTTGAGATGTCCCACCCCTGATATGGGTGCTCCGAGCACCTCCGGCCCCTTGCAACGCCCCTCAGCCCGATCGGGGTCCTCTGAGCATCCCTGGCCCCTTTGCAATGCCTTGCTCCTACTCCCGATGCCCTGAACCCCCAGCTTTGGTGCTCTGAGCATCCCTGGCCTCATAGCAATGCTCTGCACCCCACAGCGTGGGCTCTCCGAGCACTCCCATCCCCACCGTACAGCCCCGCACCCAATCCCGGTGCTCCTCAGCCCCCTTGCACACCTGATATGGGTGCTCCGAGTGCCCTCGGCCCCATCGCAATGCCCCGCTCCCGGTGCTCCGGATCCCCTGTGCTGTGGCCGGGCCCGTCTGTGCCGCAGCCCTGCTCGGGGCCCCGCTCCCTCCCATCGCGGCCTGCACAGCCCCGGCTCCTTCCTCCGGGCCCCGTCTCCTCCCCACCCCACGGCTGCCATTCGGTGGGTCCCGGGAGGGGCCGCGTTATTTTTGTGCATCGCTGCCGTTTTGGGGCGGTTTCCCCCCACTTTGGGGCTTTTCCTCCGCTCGCGAGGTGCGGGATGGAGGATTTTTTAGCCTGAGAGTTGCTAGGAGACGGTCCGGGGGTGATGGTGCAGTTGCCTTGGCAACCGCGGGCTGGGCAGCCTGGAAGGAGCGATTCTGGGGGGTCCCCTTGGGTTGAATTGGGTGCCCGTGGTTAGGGTTGAGGGGCTGCAGTTGGCAGGGAGAGCAGTGCTGGGGGGGCTGCCGCAGGCTGGAGCAGCCCTGCTCCAGAGGGAAAGGCTTTTCCTGGGGGAGGATCTCCGATGTTTTGGCATCTCGGGTTATTTCTTGCTCTCTGGTGGGGTTTGGAGAGATGGGAGGAAGGTGGTTGCGGAGGTGGCTACGTGGTGCTGTTGGAATTGTTTCTGCAAAGAGGCTCAGCCCCCTCCGGGGGTGATGGGAGCCCTCCAGTGTGCTTCTGCTTTATTCCAAGCCCATATTTCATGTCTGCTGCTGTCCCCCTCTTCCTCTCCTCCACGCAGGCACTGATCCCATTAGGATTTAGCCCTTCATTCCCTTGGAGCACCAGACTTTCCCCTGTGCTCAGCTGGGTGCAGGATGAGCATCCAAACAGCCACCCGCAGTTCTCATCTCCATGTGCCTTCTCCCCATCTGAATGAGCTTGGCCTGCTTGGGAGCACGGCTGGCCCTAAAAATAACGGCAGTGAAGCTCCATGAGCACTGACGGACCCCCCTGAGATCTCCTGTTCCCATATTGCAAAGCTGATCCCGGGAAGAGCAGGGACAGTGGCGGAGGGGGATGTGTGAGATGGAAACAGATTTCCATGGGTTAACAGGGAAGGAGAGAACCTGTCCTGACTCCTTTGCGCCGTGCAGAGCCCAAGGAGGTGGCAATTCCCAGTTTTCAATGCCCTCAGCAGATAGAATTCCCTGCATCCCAAAGGATGGAGGGGATGAGGCAACTCAGAGAACTTTTGCCTTGGGACCAGCCGATGCCTCAGCACTGGCATCTAAAGCGGCCTGGATCAGTGCCACCCTCCTCTGCCTACACTTGCCCTGTGGCTCGATGCTGCTCGGTGCGGAGCCCTCTCACGTGTCCTCCCCGCTGCCTGGTGTAGCTCAGGTGTGCTCAGGGAGCCTGCGCACGGGAGGGAGGTGCTAACATTGGGAAGTCCTTGCCAGGCTGGTTTGGGGCGCTGCGGCCGTGGTCCCCGCGCTCCGTTGCCATCGTTACCGGGTGCTTGAGCTCACTGAGCCTTTGCGCTGGTTGTTTATTATAGCAGCTCGCGAGGCCAGGGCCAGGAGGGGGTGATGAGGGGGAAGAGATCTGTGGCTTTGGGAAGTTCAAAGCAATTGGGATGTGAGGTGGTTTTTCTGTCCTTTTCCCCTTTGGTTCAATCTCGTCCCTGCTTTTCCTCCTGGAAACCACATAAATCCCTGTCTTAATGCTGTGGTGAGTTCATTCTGGCTGATTTAGGGGGCTTTGAGCAGGCAAAGGGTGTTACACCTCATGGGATACGGGTGCTTTGCATTGGCTTCGCAGCACCCACAGCACCAACCTCTCTCTTGGGAGTATCTGGGAAGGTTGGAGATGCTGGGAGCCTTCCCAGACCCGATGGCTCCTGATCCTTCTGGAAACGTGATGAGTTTCTCCTTTGCTGCTCTTAGCTGGGAGCAAGCATTCCCTCTGGGAATGGGGTGCGAGGTCAGAGCCGAGGGTGAGACCCCCCCAAGCCAGGCTGGCAGTGCCTGTGTGCGCGCTCGGTCGGACGGATCTGGAAGCTTCGCTTGCAAAGGCTGGAAAGGGAGAAAGGGGAAAGGAAGAAGGGAGTGGGGGGGGAAAGGAAGAAGCCTCATTCACATGAACAGGCATGAGGCAGAGCAGGGAGGGAGGAGGGGATGAAACGCAGGGCATGTGTCTGACGCGCGGCACAGCGACGCACGCTGCCAAGGGGACCTGCAGTGTTAAAGGGGACTGGTGGGGAGCTTCGGGGAGCTGCCTGCACTCTGCCTGCACTCTGCCTGCATTCCTGCCTTCACTGGGGCTCCCGATCACTGCAGCGCTTCCTCCGTGCTGCCAGAAGCTGGTAGTTCTGAGTGTTGAGTATCGGCATTGTATGGTTGCTTCACCCCCCTTGGCATCCCATCCCATGCCATCCCATCTGGAAACAGCCCACCCTGGCTTCTCCCAAGCATATTTCTGACCCCCACCTTTCCCCTCCAGGTCCCAATTAATGGATTCTGACATGGATTATGAGAGGCCAAACGTAGAAACTATCAAGTGCGTCGTGGTCGGGGACAACGCAGTGGGCAAGACCCGACTCATCTGCGCCCGTGCCTGCAACGCCACTTTGACCCAGTACCAGCTCCTTGCCACCCATGTGCCCACAGTGTGGGCCATCGACCAGTACCGTGTCTGCCAGGAGGTGAGGGTGATGCTCAGCTCATGCATGCTCCAAGGGAACTCCAAGGAGTTGGAGTTGCATCCTCCCCATGGGGGAACTGGGGATGACTCCTCTGTATCTTGCATGTGGTGGGGACAACCCTGCTCTTGCGGGGCTCAAGGACTAAGGAGCTGGATGGTGCTTCTGTTCCTGCAGGTGCTGGAGCGCTCCCGGGATGTGGTAGATGATGTTAGTGTGTCCTTGCGGCTCTGGGACACCTTTGGTGACCACCACAAAGACAGGCGCTTTGCCTATGGCAGGTAGGAGAGAGGCAGAGCCTCGTGCTACCCTGGGCATGGAGGTAGAGCAAAGCTCCATCACCAAGCTGCACCCTTCCTTTCCTCGCAGGTCTGACGTTGTGGTTTTGTGCTTCTCCATCGCCAACCCCAACTCCCTGCACCATGTGAAGACCATGTGGTACCCAGAGATCAAGCACTTCTGTCCCCGTGCACCTGTCATCCTGGTGGGCTGCCAGCTCGACCTGCGCTACGCCGACCTGGAGGCTGTCAATCGGGCACGGCGACCCTTGGCCAGGTAGGACTCGTGCCATGGGGATGTCTGTGCCTGCCCAACGTGTACTCCTTAGCACGCATCTCTTCATTGTCCCCCCTCTTTTCTAGGCCAATCAAACCTAACGAGATCCTTCCCCCGGAGAAGGGGAGGGAGGTGGCCAAGGAGCTGGGGATCCCCTACTATGAGACAAGTGTTGTGGCCCAGTTTGGCATCAAGGACGTCTTCGACAACGCCATCCGCGCCGCCCTCATCTCCCGCCGTCACCTGCAGTTCTGGAAGTCCCACCTCCGCAACGTGCAACGGCCTCTTCTCCAAGCCCCCTTCCTGCCCCCTAAGCCCCCTCCACCCATCATCATCGTCCCAGACCCCCCTTCCAACAACGAGGAGCATCCTGCCCATCTCTTGGAGGACCCCCTGTGCGCGGACGTCATCCTGGTGCTGCAAGAGAAGATCAAAATCTACGCACACAAGATCTACCTCTCCACCTCCTCCTCCAAGTTTTACGACCTGTTCCTCATGGACCTGAGCGAGGAGGACCAGCAGAGCACCGCGGGGCACGGCTTCGGGGTGGCCGTCACCGCGGCCACTGAGCGGATGCTGCACCAAGAGGAGAGGCACCACGGGCGGGATTTCCTCCTCCGTGCTGCGAGCTTTGATATCTGTGAGAGCACCGAGGAGGCCGGGTCTGGCCAGAGAAAACCGTGCCTTAGAGCCTCCACCAGTGATGGGATCCTGCGGG
The DNA here is from genome assembly GCA_009867235.2 of Psittacus erithacus. Classification (NCBI taxonomy): domain Eukaryota; kingdom Metazoa; phylum Chordata; class Aves; order Psittaciformes; family Psittacidae; genus Psittacus; species Psittacus erithacus. Next base: position 41,502 of record WYDI02028394.1, read on the forward strand.
GCAACCGCTATGAGAATGGGGAGCATGGGCTGCGGCGGGGAAGGAACCTATCCTCTTGGAGCCGGGCTTTCACCAGCATCCAGGAGGAGATGGCAGAAGACCCCCTGACCTACAAGTCCAAGCTTATGGTGGTGGTGAAGATGGACGCTTCCATCCAGCCAGGTCCTTTCCGGGCTGTGCTGAAGTACCTGTACACAGGGGAGCTGGACGAGAACGAGCGGGACCTCATGCACATCGCTCACATCGCTGAGCTGCTGGAGGTGTTCGACCTCCGCATGATGGTGGCCAACATCCTCAACAACGAGGCGTTCATGAACCAGGAGATCACCAAAGCCTTCCACGTCCGGAGGACCAACCGGGTGAAGGAATGCCTGGCCAAGGGGACTTTCTCGGGTACAACTGCGGGCTGAGGGGGAGGACCACATCTCCGTTGTGGGATGGGGGCTCGGAGCTGCGGGTCAGCAGGAGCTGACGTCCCTTCCCCAGGGTCATGCTTTGGCTCTCTGGGAGCTCCGTAGCTTTGTGTTTTACCCTGCGAGTGATGCTCCTTCCGCAGGGTTTGCTGCTTCCCAGCCCGCCCCAGAGCTCTGTTTATCCACAGAGAGCAGCAAAGGCGACTTCCTGCCCCCCCGCCCCCGGGTCTGGATTTCATGGGGTCATCTGATTTATGAGGAGCAACGTGCCCTTGATGGGACTTCCCCAGCACCACGTGCCACCGGCGTGTGCCGTGGCGCTGCAGGGTGACGTCCCGGGGGTGTCGGCATCCCTCCGGCTGCGTGAGGCTGGACATGGATGAGGCCAAGCTGTCACTGTCAGGGACAAACACACGCTGGCCTTGGGGAGAAGCCGTGGTCCAGGGTGGAGAGCAAAGCGGAGGGTGGGAAACCCCCAGCAATTCTGAGCTCTTTCCCAAGGTTCAGGCTTGGGCGAGACTTTTGATTCCTGGGATTTCCCCTTTGCTTCCCAATGTGTTGCATTGTGCCTTGGGAAAACCACTTGGAAGAGGCAGAGCCCAAGCAAGGCCCTTCCCTGAACTCCTCTGAGCGATCAGCAGCTGCTGGGAAATGCAATAGGGATCTTTAGGAAGAAAGCACAGGATGTACCAGGCTCTGTCCCCTTCCCTCCGTGGTCCCTGGTGCGAGACAGGGGGTGCCTGAGCCCTGGGTGACAGGGATGGTCCCAGCAGCATCCCTCTGCTTGTCCCCAGATGTCACCTTCGTGCTGGATGATGGTGCTATCAGTGCCCACAAGCCCCTGCTCATCTCCAGCTGCGACTGGATGGCCGCGATGTTCGGCGGCCCCTTCGTGGAGAGCTCCACCAACGAGGTGAGGACGGAGGCTGCAGGGAGGGGGGGACAGGCAGGGATGGTCACAGGGTGACAATGGTGTGTGTCTCCTAGGTGGCACTTCCTTACACCAGCAAGAGCTGCATGCGGGCGGTGCTGGAGTATCTCTACACCGGGCAGTTCAGCTCCAGCCCCGACCTCGACGACATGAAGCTCATCATCCTCGCCAACCGCCTCTGCCTGCCGCATCTGGTGGCTCTCACTGGTAAGGCCCACTGGCTGCAGCGGGATGCTGTCCCCTCGCTGTCCCCATGTTCCCGTGTCACCGGGTCCCAGCCACTCTAACCCCGTGTGTCCGTCACAGAGCAGTACACGGTCACCGGCCTGATGGAGGCGGCACAGATGATGGTGGACATCGATGGGGACGTGCTCGTGTTCCTGGAGCTGGCTCAGGTAGGAGAAAAGGCTCGAAGGAGAAGAGAAGGCTCCTGAAGGGGAGACCTTAGAGCAGCTCCAGTGCCTAAAGGGGCTCCAGGAAACCTGGAGAGG
>WYDI02028395.1:0-16054 GCA_009867235.2 Psittacus erithacus
GATGGGGCAGCCACAGCTTCTCTGGGCACCCTGTGCCAGTGCCTCAGCACCCTCCCAGGGAAGAGCTTCTGCCTAAGGGCTCATCTCAGTCTCCCCTCTGGCAGGTTCAAGCCATTCCCCTTGGCCTGTCCCTACAGGCCCTTGTCCCAAGCCCCTCTCCAGGTTTCCTGTAGCCCTTTTTGGGACTGGAAGGCTGCTGTGAGGTACCTTTCACAAACCCCCAGTCTGGGTGGGTTGGCAGCATGAAGCCCCTTCTGCTGTTGCAGTGGTTCAGCAGAATGCTCTGGGTGAAAAGGAAGATCCTGTTTGTCAGCAAGACTGGGCATTCTCAGAGCAGATTGTGGGCAGCTGGCTGATGATCCAGCTCTCCTCAGGCTAATGTGCGCTGAAGTTTCCTCCTGTCTTACCTCAGTGAGTTCAAGCTGGCTTGCTGGCAGAGGGATGTGTGCAGGAAAGGTAACGAAGGAGCCACAGTGCTCTGAGAATTGAATTCAAGATAAAATGATCTGGGTGCACATGCTCTCGAGACCTTTTTGTTTGTTTGGGTTTGGTTTCTTTAAAGAGCAGTGATTTTTTTTCCCCCCAGTGTTGAATTATCCAGGAAGGCCGACTTCTGAGCTCTAAATTACTCCTAGTCTCTTCTAATAATAGCTTTGGAATTGTCTGAAATACCTTCTTGATAGAAGGCTGAAACTCTTTGTTTAGGGTAAGGATGGCATCCTGGTGCTTTCTCTTTTCAGTTGAGAGGAGTGTGGTGGGTAAATTGTGCTCCCCTGGAGACTCACACAAGTATCTTGGCCAAATGAAAGACCAAAGCAGCTCAGCTGGACTGAAGTTAATATCAGAGCAACTTGGAGGAAAACAGTTACTCTCAGGTTTGCTGCTTGAAGCCTTTGTTTCTGCAGACTCCTGTTTCCACATGAGCTGCTCTAGGAGGAGCATGTTCTAGGCTCTCTTTGGGTAGAGGGGTACATGCCTCCATTGCTGTGCCTGTTGGACTGGGATGTGGAAGTCCAAGAGCTGTGGTCCATGGCCAGAAACACGTAGCTGACAAGCAGTAATCTGCTTACAAATGAGAAGAATCTCCACTCTTTTTCCTTTGTTAACACTGGAGCAGCAGCATGTGGAAGCAGATTTTGATAGGGGTTTCTTGCAGGCCCCCCCCAGCAGCAGGAGGAGGTAGGACATGGGGCCTTGCCACCAGTTGTGCTGGTTTGGCAATGAAGCTGCAGAGTCAAACTGGAGGCAGAGGTTCCACTTTGGGTTGGTGAGAAGTTACTGCTCTCTGCAGAGCGAAGGGGAAGGAGAGCCTTGTGATGAGACAATAATAAAACAAAAACCCCCAAACATCTAACACTGAGTCAGGAATCCAGGCTCTTGGTTCTGATCCTAGTGCTGACAGTCTTGGCTTTAGGTTGCTAACTGACAGCTTGTCAGTGATGGCCACTCACTCTCTTTTGAGGGTGATGTCATTTGAGCTTCCACTTAAACCTGAGGTTTAGCACTCTTATCCCACCCCTGCTGTGTAAATCTGTCTCTGCTTCTCTGGGTCTGTGGGACCTTCTCCTTGTTTCACCACTTGCTTTGCAGATGTAGATCGTCATCTCTTAATTTGCTTCTAGTCACGTTTTGGGTACATCCCAGAGTCCTGTCAGTCACATCTGACAGCCGGTGCTTTTGGGTGGCAGCAAGAATGAGTGTGGGGATTCTGAAAGCCTTTTTTCTTTCTTCCTATTCCACACTCCCAAGCCACAGGCACTGCCATGAACTTTCCCTTAGAGAACCAGCTCCATTGCAGTGTGTGCCCTGCTTTGAGGATGCAAATTGTTGTCTGAGTAAAACATGTTATTTCAGGTAGAATTTAAATACCAAATAAGAGCAAGAAGGAATCAGAAAATAGAAACAGACAGAATTGCAGTGAGCAGAATGGGTCTGAGCTTTGTGCGTGTGTTTGGTAAGGGTTTTCCTGTATGGCTATATGTATAGCTGCAGTCTGTGGCAGATGAGGTACCTAGCATCCAGGTAACAGCACAAGATATGAAGTCAGGATTTCCAGACGTTCCCAAGTTCAAAGAGGATTAGTAACACATGTGGACTTTGTGCCATCGGTCGGTGAATCTTGTTGGAGCAAAGGAAAATGAGATTGGTGACTTGAGTGTGAGCTCCCGGGGAATAAGCAGGGTACAGAAGTGGGGTGCCGCAGCTGAGCAAGAGGCACCTCCTGGGTTCCCGAGACTCAGTGCCAGGCTGTGCTGTGCATGTACTGCATGTCCTGATCACACGGTACATAACAATAATAGGCTGCAGTTGTTGAATCTTCGCTCCCAGACAATATGTGGTGCTGTGAGTCTTTATCTACAAGAATTGCTGGAGTGTCAGTTCCTTGCTAATGTTTTGATGCTCCTTTACAGTTTTATATGGAGTATAAAAAGGTTGCTAGAGAGACAAAATGAAACTGGTTTATCTTCCTAGTGATCTCTGTTAATATGATGCAGTGTGTGCACAAACCCGTTTCCTTCAGAGATGGATTTTCATGCTTTAGCTGCCTGGGATTGGAAGGCTGCTGTGTATCTGGTGGAGTCCGTGCTGCTCTGAACTGGAATAACATAGATCTGTTGTAGGTTCAGGCCCAGTTGTGGCAGTGTTCATGAGGCTGTGGAATGTTCCACATTGGACTTTACTCTGCAGTTGTGCAGCTGGGTGTGGGTTGGCGTGTTTGTGACCATGGTTGCTTCCTCTTTAGCACACACAAGCTGTATGGGAGCTGGTTAGTGTGGTGCTGCTTTCTGTAGCCATCAAACATCCAACCCTTTGGGGATCTGGTTTTCATGGCAGAAAGAAGGCTAGAAGCTTGGATGATGCTCTTACCTGGCATTCCAGGCTTGCTGGTTTTCAGGGCTATGTTTCCCCAGGTTGGTTTGGGCTTGTACTTGAGTGCTGAAATACGGAAGCTGCCTTTTTCTAGTAATGCTTTGCATTGCATTGCGTGTCCTAAGGAGAAGCAGTGTCCCAGAGAGCAGTAGTGATGGGAGGCCAGTGCTGAGGAAGGAGAAGTGTGAACTACCAGCGTGAGGAGGGCAGTTTGCTTGGTGCCTGACCATGCCCAGTAGAAGAGAGCCCAATTCCACCGTGCCTTTGGCTTGCTTGAGCCCAGGGTGACCTCAGAGTCCACACCACCTTGTGGCTGTTGGCAGGCTTGTGCTTGACTTCCACAGTAGTGCTGCTGATCCTCGTGGCCAGTTCATGCAGTTCCTACTGTGAGTCTCTTAAGAGCATTTCCTCTCTTTCTGGCTCCAAGGGTCAAGTCATTCCATGAGAAAATCATTTTCATTTGGAAACAGCCGCATGTATCTTTCTGGTTGATAATAAAAACTTGACAATGTTGATCCAAACTTACCCAAATGTCTCAGAGAAAAGAAGGGGGTAGAAACAGAGTAAAAAAAGGTTCATTTTCTTTTCCTTGGGGGCATTTTCTGCTTTTCTGACCAAAGGATGTGAGTATTTGAGCTCTCAGCACTTCCTGCAGCCCCAGGCTCTGGGCAGTAAGTAGAGCAGGGTCTCATTTGGCAGCACCACATGCAGGGCGGCTCAGCCGGGGCTGGCCATGCAGTGAGGCTCAGCTGAGGACTGCAGCATCCCTGCCCTTTCTGTTTGACTTTGCAAGAGCACAAGGACATCACATCTCCTGTTTGCTCTGGTTTTCCCATCTGTTTGGGACTAACAGAGATCAGTGGTTTTCCAGTTCCCGAGATGAGAGCTGCTACAGAGACAGGCTGTTGTTGTCTGAGCAAAAGCTGACATTGAGAGGACTGACAGCTCTGTTCCAGTGACCTTTAATGTGGAACAGGAAAAAGAGAAGAAGCAGAGAGAGTGGGAATTGAACCTGGAGTGTTGAGCTTTAAATGCAGGAGCTGTTGGTTCCCACAGCAATCCAGGATGATGGGGCTTTCCTCAAGGAGAGCCCTTGGCAGCTGTGGTTTTGTGGTAGCTCTTCCTCCCAAGGAGGATGGGGGACATGTGACAGGAGACTGGTGGATCTTCCTGTTACAGTGGTCCTTTATTCTGTAGGGCTTGTAATCATCAGAACCTGTGACTCTCCCTGCTGGAAGCTGTCTGGGTTAGTCCTGCCTCCCCCTGCTCCCCTCTCAACCACACTGTCTTGTCTTGCAGTGAGCACAAAGATTCCTCGGAAAAGAAACACAAAGACAAGGAGAAAACCAAACACAAAGATGGCAGCTCAGAGAAACACAAAGACAAACACAAAGATAAAGACAAGGAGAAGAGAAAGGAGGAGAAGGTAGGTGAATCCTGCAGGAGAGACAAGAAGATGGTTCTAGTTTATACTACTGAACGGTGCAAACTCAGTGGGTTAAGTGTAGTTTATACTTCCAAGATTTTATCAAACTGCAGAGAATTAGCCCAGTGCTAACCCTGAGGCTTGGTTTGTGGAGTGCTAGATATGAACTAGTCAGGGCTTTATCTGCAGGTATTGAGAGTGAAGCTGTGTCCACTGACTCCACATTTCTTCCTGTTACTTTTCACTGCACCAAGATTCAGAGACAAGGGAGATAAATCTGTTAGATGATGTTCCTTCCATGCAAGGACAAACTATACACCCAGCTGTAATCTACTAAACAAACTGGTGGACCAGAAAATACTGAATTGACCAAGATTTTCATAAAACGTTACCAGTTTTGTGTGTCATGTAGGACACTAAAGGCTACTGGGGATGAAGATACAGTCACAGTGCCCTTTGGTTCCTTCTGCAAGTTTAAATCTCCTACCTGTGTTGCATGTTGGAAAACAAGATGCTCTTGTCAGTGCTAATCAGCAGCTACTTCCTATGTTTTTCAGATGAAATCATCTTCTGGTGATATAAAAATAAAGAAAGAAAAGGAAAATGGTTTCTCCAGGTAAGAAATCAGGTCTATGGTCTGTAAAAGGTGGCAGTTTGACTTTTCTTAGGTGCTCAGTGTTGAACTTGGTCTCGGGGTAGATACCAGAACACTTTCAACCCTTTCAGACGATGCATTCATTTCAGTTACGGGCCTTGGTAATTGATCTGCCTACCCGGTAACTGGAGGTGGGAGCTGCTGGTGTCTGCCTGCACATGCTGGGTTTGTCGAAGTATTAAACAGGATTGCACTGAGAACACACTGAACTGTGGGAACACTGGTAGCTGGAGTAGAAAGAGCCTTTGTTGTAACATTAGTACTTGAAGCCTACAGGCAGTCTTCTGGAGACAGGGCATTGTGGAGACAGCCCAGACCGCCTCCAAGCCTCTTCTCTAAGTGCGTACAGCCTAAAGCCTTTGCAGAGGAGTGACGAGTAAGGAGGGTGCTTGTGTAAAATCAGAAGCACCTACAGAAAATGCCTAGGTGCCCACTCTGCTGAATTCTTGCTCCTGATAGAGCCTCCTGGGCTTCCGTGTGGTACCAGGCATCACTAAGTAGTCCTATTAAAAACCTGAAGTGAGCACTTAATACAAGAGTACATTTTTAATAGCTAACCACTAGGATCTCTTGTGACTTGTTTTAAATCCAGCCATTGGTTATTTTTAAGGCAGTAAATCAGGTGCACTGACTTGCTGGAGGTCTGTGCTATGGTGGCTGCATGTGCTTTCCATCATGTCCAGTTGTACAAATCCACTTTCTGTGGCTGCAGAGAGGCTGGGAGGAGCCCCCGGTTTGATCCATGCCTGTACTTGCTCTCAGTATATTTTGAACGTGCCCTATTGACATGAGCTCTCCTCTTGACATGAGCTCTCCTCTTGACACGAGTTCCTCTGTCTGGCTCATCCTAACCCGCAGTCAGTGACTGTCCACGGCGCAGGGACGAGGCGCCCTCTCCAGGCCCTGCTGGGGATGCTCTGGAAGCCCAAAGCAATGACGTCCTGGTGTTCCATGCTGTAGGAGCCAGCTAATAGTAATTCTTTGTAGCCTCTGTTGTTGAGCAGCATTTCACACGTGAGCCAGCCTTGCTGGGGACGTTGGATACTCTCATATCAACGTAACCTGGGTCCTCTTTACGTGCAAGAGCATTGTCTGGTGTGTTTGAGGAAAGCCTGGAGGAGCCATCACAGTTGTGTCTCCCTCGGGGCTAAAAGCTGCCTAAGAGCAAAGTAATTCCCTGCTGAAATACCATTTTACAAGATGTTCTCCCTCAGATGGTTTTGATTTTCTTCCTTAAGACTTGGTCGGATGAGCAGTGTTACAGTCTTGGAAACAAGGCAAGTCAGGGTTCAGCTCGGTCGCACAGCTCCTTTCTTTTAATAGCCACACTCTATTTCCCTCTATTACAAAACGTTGTGAAATGTTTCAGTGTTAAAATAGATGAGATAAAATTCCTGCAGCAGCTTCAGCAACAGTAGCTCTGGATTCCTGCCTGGAAGGGAGTCCAAATGAAATGGGACAAATACCTCTTTTTCCATCAGTGTTTTGCAAATGTCTCCGTGCTGCAGACTCGTGTCTGAGTTAATCAGAGGCGATACCACAGAAATGGCTTCTTAGAGCAGCACGTAGCTGCTTCCCCTGAGCTCCATCTGCCAGCACTGCAGAGCTTTACAGCTGTGAAAGAGCAAACTGCTTGTTCTGCTTCATGGACACAACACCAGCTAAAATCAGCCTCCAGAATGTCTCTTACTGAGTGCAGTCTACAAAGCAGAATGCTGCTGCTTTTTTTTTTCTCCCACTTCATCAAGTGGCAAAATGCACATGTTGACTTGGAAACTGAGTCAATTGGAGCTGCTCGAATATGAATAGGAAAGCCCAGGATGGCACTGTTACTTTTTCTACCTGAGCGGAGCAGCACTATGTGCTTCACAGTGTAATTTTGGACTCTGAGACATCTTTCTCTTGGTGCCGATAAGTGAAATACGTCTGTGAGGTCTCGAAACAATGAGTCTGTTTAAAGGGATAGTGTCTCTTGCCTGCAAACTCTTATTCCTGATGCCTTGGGACATTGTAGCCAAGAAAATAACCTAATGTCTGTGGTGTGTTGAGAAGGATGGGATTGTTCCTTCCCACAGTTGGCCAGTGAGAAGAGATGGATCACTTGAACTTTGCCAATTCTTTGTTTCCTTTTCTGGGTTTCATAAGCCTCATTATTGAGTTGGCAAAAGATTCAGAGGAATGGCTTTCAGATCTTTGCTTAGTTGATAATCTTATCTCTTATCAGGCTCAATAACGGTATTGAGTTAAACTAAATGATGCACACGTGTATCTCAGTTTTGGCTTAAGGATAGTTGAAAGTGCTGGAAGCTGCTGTTGTTTTTACTCAAAGCCTCAAAGAACCGCAGTGAAGTCTGAGCAGTTGGAGTTGACTTTGGTGTTGCGTGAGAAATGGCAAATACGGAGACAGGGAGTGACTCTTTCTGTTGCCTGTGGATGCTCAGAGAATGGCACACCTCAGGTCTTTGGGCTCTTCCAGGACTGGAAGATGTTGCAGATGGTAATTTCTTAAAACTGAGTTGTTGCTGGTTTTCAAGAGACTTCTTTGAAGCTAGAACCACCTTTCTTTGCTTCTTTTGTAGTCCACCACGTATTAAAGATGAACCAGATGATGATGGGTTTTATGCATCTCCTAAAGAGGACTCCAAACCCCTGAAGAGGCCTCGAGAAGATGATGAGTAAGTGCTGTGGGTGCTGGTGACTTGGGTGTTTGCCTTTAGTTTCAGAAAGATAAGATTGAGGGGGGTGGCTGGAGGTCTGAGACCAGGATCCTGATCCTGTTACAGGGTTTCTGAGCAGGGCAGGGATGGTATTTGTGATGTCCAAGGTGGAATAGCATTACCGTCACAGCTTCTGCAGATGGTGCTGTGAAATGTTGCAGAGCTGGTAAATAGCATCATAGGATAATGATAAATAAAACCCAAAAAACCCAGAAGGTAGGTAAAGAGACCAGTGAAGATTATGAAACCTGAGGTATTAGTGCTGGTTAAGTGGCTGCAGTGGTCTCTGTTGGGTGAGGGGATGACTGCACAAGGGGATAAAATGCATTGTCAGCCTGTTGGTGGTGGGAGGTTTGCCTGCACTGCTTGGCGTGATTCACTTACAGCTGAAACATGTCATGGGTTATGCTGAGGAGCACACATGATGTTTGCTGGTACAATGACCCACTCCGTAGGATAAAAGCCCAGCTCCATCCCACTCATCTGTCACCACCTATGTGCATGCAGCTCCTTAGATAGTGTGACCCCATTAGCAGTCTGGAGGTAGGAGGTGGGAAGGGTTTAACTATGGTGGCATTCTGTCCCTGGGTGGTATTTCTGTTTCCAGGAGGGATGGGTGTGTCACCTCTTCTTTTGTGTAATCATTGCTGCCGCCTTCTGAGTTTTGGTGACCTCCCATCTCATGTCTGCAATGGAAAGATTAAGAATTTGCCAGGAGTTAATTTTGCTATTGTTTAAGCTGATGGGGGATGAGAAAAGTGAGCCTTGTGGGCAGATCCCAGACTAATGACTGGGAAAGGAGTTGAGGGTGGAACTTGCCACTAAGCTTTTGCCCATTTATCGTATCCCTGGTGGCCACCCATCACTGGTGGCTACTCATGCTTCTGAAGCAATTCCTCATCAATGAAGATGTATGAGTCTGTGTATGACTTCTCTTTATTTGATCATTTTCATCAGCTAGTCTGTGTGTTCTTACAGTGCTGACTACAAACCCAAAAAAATCAAAACAGAAGACATCAAAAAAGCAAAGAAAAGGAAACAAGAGGAAGAAGAGGTAATGTGAAAGATGAGTTTGTGGTCAAAAAAAGCAAGTTGGTGTTGGATTACGTAGAGCAGGGGTAATCTGATTCATGAGTGAGGAGGCAGGGGCCAGTCTGGGGCAAAGCTGCATGTGGCAGGTCCCCACCACCTATGGTGCAGGTTGACTTGTCTGAGCCATTGTGTATAAGTAGCCAGGAAAACTTTTCCTCTCCCACTCTTAAAACAATGGATGGAGAAAGTGCCTCCAGGATATCAGCACCTTCCAGGCAATTCGTAGTCCTCCTGTTGAGTAGCTCACAGAAGGTAGAGGAGCCTCACTAATGACATCTGGTAATTGCACAGATGATGTAGCATGGTGCAGAAGCAGAGGAGATGAAACTGAGATGAGCTGCTAGAAAGATGCTTAAAGCTTTTAGACAGAGCCTGGGTTGTAGATGTCTTTGGAGAGGGACTTGGCCCAGAGATTATCTGTCATTTGAGACAAACAAACTACACATCTAGCAAAGATGCCATTGTGAGGCACATGTTGCACGCGCTTCCTGGCCACAAGGCTTATTCTTCCCTTCAGTGAAAGTGTCTATACAGTGATCATACACCAGCAGGTTTCCAGAAGCCCCCTCACAGTGGTGCAGGTGAGCTCTGTAGCAGCTGCCAGACTGGATACACTGATGAAGGCCAAGGAGGGTGTTTCTGTAACTAAGCAATCACATTACTATGACCCAGACTTGCCATCTATCTGGTGAGGTGGAATAACTGACTGTGTGCACTTAGCATGTCCCAGGTATAAAATAAAAAGAATGTGGCTTAACTCGCTAGTGGGACATCAGCAGAGTTCAGCTTGACAGGATGATCAAAGAGCTCATTTACATGGTGAGGCCACAGGAATTCAGTAATTTGTGGTCAAACTTATGTACCCCAAGAGACAGTCTTTTAGTGTTAAAGCATGTTTTCAGGGAGCGGGGAAATACAGTCCCTGGTTCTAACAGATTCTTCTTCATTTTGCAGGACAGCAAAGCAAAGAAAGCCAAGAGCAAAGATAAGAAAGTCCCTGAAGCGGACAAGAGAAAGAAGCCGAAGAAAGAGGAGGAGCAGAAGTGGAAATGGTAATTATATATCAGTGATGGAGGCTGCCCTGCACCTGGGCTCTCTCACCTCCTGTGCAGAGGAAGCACTTCTGGCTTCCTTTTCCCTCGATTCATAAGGATTTGTTCAGAATAATTGGCTTACCTTCTGGTAAGCTCTAAATGGACATCTCGGTCACTGTGTTCATCCTCTGAAACAAGAAAGAAGCTTTTTGTGGGGTTGTTCTTTGCCCTCCATCTACTGAATGTAGAGGCTACCTGTAATGAACACCAGTAGTACTGTGCCCAGAGCCTGCTCCTTGCTGAGACTTTTCAGAACTATATGAAAACTTGTAGGCTTGGGGGTATCAGCAGGAATATATAAAGATGTACAGATGTGTTTTAAGTAGTGTTTGCTAGTGTTCTGTAGAGGGTACAACGTGAGTGGATGTCCACCTTTTTATCCTAGCTGCATGTCAGCTCTGTGCCTCCCAAAGCTGCTCCTGCCTCTGAGATCAAAATGACAGTTGGGTCAAGTGACCAGTTAAGCTTGGGCTGTTTGGAAATGACTTCTGGAAACAAATTTGGACTGGAAAGCACACTTTGTCCTGCCCAGGGTTCCACAGTGACACCGCAGAGCAGCTGAAGTTGTGCTTTCACTCACTCTTACATGTTTTCAGAACCTTATTTAAATACATACGAGCTTTCAGGTTCCTTTGGAAGCCAGGCCTGGGCTGCATCACTAGTCCTCTGTGTAAGAAACCTGCTGGATTGGTTTTAGCTATCCGCAGTGGTTTAAGCTCCTGCTACTATTGAGGAGCTGTTACTGGTGGGTTTGGAAGTTTGGACCTTGGCACTTCCCTCAGGTTAATGCATCTGTAGTTTTCAGGAGCATGTGTATTTTCTGCACTCCTGTAATCTCTTGTAATGTATTTTAGGACCTTTGGGGGATAATGTTTACGGGAGTGTTTCTTTTCTCGGCTCATTTGGCTATTTTTAATAGACCTGTTGTGTTGCCTTTGCAATCTTAGTCGTGTCAGAGTCACTCTTTTACCCTTTTATTATCACTCTTACTGATTCATCTTTAAGAAGAAAAATTCTTCTGTTGTGTTTATAGTCTTTGCTTATTTCTCTGATTGTCACAGCTTCTTCAGGACATCAGCACTTGCATGGCTTCTCATGCCTGTGTTCTCTGTTAGAAATACGGGTTTCAGGGACTTCCTCAAAACTATCCTAGGTTTTTTAATGAGCACTCCACTTTGTTCTCAGCCCTTTGACACTGTACTTTTCATGGGCTTAGCAAACCACAGGGACACAAAGCCAGCAGAAGCTACAGACGGTCTCTCTAAGCCTTAATGATCTGTTGTCTTTTGGGCTTCAGCTCAGCTGCCCTTGCTGGTTCCGTCTAACTTAATACTCTGTTACCACAGCTCCCTTGTATTGTAGTCTGTATCCTTCAGCAACAAAGCTGTACTTGGAAGCTGTCCTGTTCCCCCTCAGCTGCCTTGGCAGCACAGCCCCAGGTAGCTCTGTCAAGCTCTGTGATTGCTTCCTGCTGAGGAGAGCTGCCTTTGAAAGCATGTGCTGCAAAGCCTGGCAGTAGGTACCTGCATCCTTCTGCTGATGTCCTGTCATCCATCTGCAGCTTTGTACAGTGGGTCTTTGCTGGACAGGGTTTCATCTGCACTTCACTTGCATCTCTTAAGGGCATTTGGTGTTCATCTGAGTCAATTTACTGAGCATCTGGTACCTCATGTGCTTGCCTTGAGCATTTTCCTCCTCTCTTCTGTGAATACTTGATGCTAGACATTCCCAAGGCATTGGCCTCATTCATCACCATGTGGAGCTTTTCTAGAGGTCATTTTCACACCCTGTCGGTGTGTGAAGAATATGTGATCCAGAAGGATACCTTCGGAGCACTTCTCCCACCTTGTGTTACAGCAGGTTCATTTCCTTGGAATAACATATCCCTGAGGTATATTCTGCTTTGGTTTTTTTCCCTAAGAATCTTCTCTATTTTCATTCCACTTGAAAACCCTCCCCAAGCCTGTTTTCCTGAGCACTCTGGCATCCTCGGACAGGTTTGAGATGGGATTTAATCGGTGAAGCTGTTATCACAGTGTGTGCTGATGTCAGTATTGCAGTGTTCCTGACAGGCAGCATTCTTCTTGCTCCCACAAAACCATGTGTAGAATGTTACTTTAGGAACAGGAGCTGCCCTGGGCAGTGTTGCTGTAAATGCTTTGTTTAAAACCAAAGGAGGATGAAAAATTGGCTAAACTCAGGAGGGTCACTTGAACCTTTTGTCTGAATGCTGCTGTACAAAGCTTAGGAAGGTGGAGGTGGAATTGAGATGGTTTATGATCTTTGTGTGTCAACTTGCTGTAGTGGAAGGTGTTCCTGACTGTGGCAGGGGGTTGGAACTGAATGATCTTAAGGTCCTTTTCAACCCAAATCATTCTGTGATTACTTTCTGGTAGCTTTGGGCTTAGAAACCATCCCATGGATCCCATGTGTTCTCGCAGCCCTCCCAAAAGGCACAGTGTGCTTCAGCTCTCAGTTTAGACAATTACCTGTCCAGCACTCCTTACATGTCCTTTATAGAAGGACAGGGCAGAGAAACAGGATTTCTCATCAAGTGAATACAAGAGTGATAAATCTTCCAAAGCCACAAACCTGTCCTGTAGAGTGGTAGCTACTGTGAATGATCCCCTCATTCTTTCTTACCTGGAGTAAAAACACTCACTGTCAGAGAGGATCCCTGTGTTCTGGCTGGGAGGAGAGGAGAACGGTCTCAGTTCATTTTGCTGAAAGCAGCTTCTGGGTGGAAGAAGTCAGGCCTGTGTTTGGCAAAACATTTCCATTTGTAGCTCTAATGGATTTCAGAAACAGTCAATACGAATCTAAATATTTGCGATCTAAACTTCAAATGTCACTATTAGGTTCCTGTATCAGCATAGTTTACTCAAGCCTCCCTCCCAGGCGGGGACTGCAATCTGCCGGGCAGGTTTTGTGCTGAGGGCTGGGATTTGTGAACTCTGCTGGGGAAGATGTTCCTGCGTTTATGAAAAGGCAGGTCTGCTGCAGTGGTCAGGAATGTGCCTTTCTAACTCTAGCGAAGTGCTGTGTCCCAGGCAGTTGATTTTGTGCAGGCACCAGTGAAGCATTTTGAGTGTCTTGTAGCATGAGCTCTCTTTCCTGTTATCCTGGCAGGGATGAAGTGATCCGCATTGGTGCGTCCCTATTCCTGGAACACATGCAGGACATGTACATCTTTTCCCAGCTGCTGTTGTACCCAGAATGGGGCTGGCACTAGAGGAAAGCTGAAACCCTCTTTTTATTGTTGTGGCTGCTCAGCAGAGTTACATGGGCAGTTCAGAGACTGAATGCAAGTTGGTTGATCACTAAGATAGAATAGCCTTTTTCCGCAGGGAATCCTGTGCTAGCAGCATGGAGCAGTGATATTCTGGTGATCATGAAAGGAGTGTGGAATCAGTGGCTTAGCAGAGGGTGCTGAGGGTGATCCTGGGAGATTGTTCCCTTGGAGCACAGGAGTGGGGATGCCTGGCGTGTGACATGAGTGCAGCATGTGCACAACATCTTTAGAGACGTGCTTTAAAGGCAGTTTTGCAGTTTTCCAGTGCTCCTCTGCTTTTCTTCCAAGTATGCTTTTCTTACCCAAGAACTGGAATGAATTTCACATGACGGAGCAGGTTTTAGGCTTTCTTGTCCAAGCAGGTTTGTTCTCAGTTAAGTTGTAAATGAACATCTGGTTCTTTATCTCTGCCCTTACTGGCAGACTTGGCCCCATCTGAAAGCAGCTGCATAACACACTACAACTGCTTGGCTTTGCTGAGCAGGGATGCTGGCCCTGCTGGGACATCGCAGCTGGCTCTCAGTGGGCATGATCTGAGCTCTTTTATGACTGACTTCCTCATTTTCTTAAGTTCTAAGCTTTTTCAGCTGAGGGATTCAGTGACAAGAGCAGCAGTGGGAGATGAGAGCATAGTGTCATCAGACAACCTGTGACCCAAATGTCATGTGCATGGACATGGCTGTGCCCTTTTACAAGAAGGAGGGAGGGGAAAAACAAAGTCGTGGTGAGAATGCACTGCGCATTTATACCTGGTCTGTGCCTGGCAAGGCTATGACTGCTGGCTGATTATCATACTCTTATGCCCACATACTAATCAAGTGAAGACCAGGAGCTTAAAACTGTATTGGTTCCTATTTGTCTTTTGAAGGTGGGAAGAAGAGCGCTATCCTGAAGGCATTAAATGGAAGTTCCTAGAGCACAAAGGTCCTGTATTTGCTCCACCATATGAACCTCTGCCTGAAAATGTCAAGTTTTATTATGATGGTGAGTTGTTCCATGTTTCCAGTTGCTGGGAAGAGAAATAAACTTTCTCAGTGTATTGTGGTGGTCTTCTGGGGACTGAGAGATGAGAAGGTGGTTTTACTTCAGTGGTTACCTTAAAAGAAGTTTCCCCAACAGTGAAGGAATAATGTCTGGAAGCAAAGGAACAGCCTGCTGGATTCTGCTAACCAAGCTGACATGAGATGAACTTGTTCTCGCTCCCTTACAGTGGTAAATCTCACAGGTTACTTAACTGTACAAGCGGGTCTTGCACTTGCAAGTAGCAATGTCTAACCAGTAGAGTACGTAATTGTAGCTACTTCATCACTGGTCACCTTTAGGCTTGTTTAACCTTATTAATTGGAACTTCCATCATCTGTGATGAAATTCATGATCATCTGGGGACATGAGACAATTGAATGGGGATACAGATGAGTAGGATCTTGTAGGAAGGCATGGGATGAGCCTGACGTCAAGGACACAGCCCTCTGGTGCCAGTCATAGTCCCACTCACTGAGCATGGTGTGCGGTAGAACTAACTGGTGTGGGTTTCTAATCCACTGGTCTGGTGGCTGTTAGAGGCTCCTGTGGAAGGGATTACACAATGTGATGCCTTCTGGAGACCAGGTGTGATGACGCGTGTGCTTCCTTTTAGTGCTATGATCATGTTAAATGAAGGAGCACATTAACCCAGGATTGAATTAAGTGGGAGGCATTTGAATGGATGAAAACCTCATTTTTGGTGAAGGGGACATCTGGAACTCTTCCCGGAACAACGTGCTGCTTTCATGTGACATGACGCAGTGCTTTTCAGTGCTGAGAAAGAGGCAGCGTTCATTTTCCACAGCAATCTAGTGAAGCAAACATATTGCATCATATTATGGGCTATCTCCAAGCAAGTAGCACAGTGGGCAGGGGTGTCTACCGGCTTCTTTCTTAGGGTTTGATAAGAATTTGATATGAAGTTGGATTCTCCCTGCCCCTCTATTGAAGAATGTATGATACCTGGAGAAGAGGAGGAGATTGCCCTGCAGTTATCACTTGAGTGGAGGCGGCAAGAAGCTCCTCTTCTATCTGGCTGTGTATTTCACAAAACCTCTAGGAAGTGCAGGGATTTCTGCAGCCTCTGTCTCTGTCATGGCAGAAATTCATCAATTGGCTCAACAATTATGGGATGGAATGGGGAGAAGGCTGTTTTCCTTGACAAACTGGGTTTACCCTGCAGCTGCTGAGAGCTGCTCTCTGCTCCCCAGGCATTGTCTGGTGTCAGGATTTACCCCAGGCTGATCTGTGGAGCCCAGGTCACACTGTGACTGCCCAGCCAGCTGCCAGCTCTCTCTGGAGGGGTCTCTCCCTTTCCTGGTGACTGCACTGTGGTGAGATTCCTGCTTCCATGCACCCTCAGTGGGTTTGCTGATGACACTGAGCTGTGTGGTGTGGGTGACACGCTGAGAAGAAGGGATGGGATCCAGAGGGACCTGGACAGGCTGGAGAGGTGGAACCATGTGAACCTCATGTTGATTAGCAAGGCCAAGTGCAAGGTCCTGCCCCTGGGTCAGGGCAATCCCAGCACAAACACAGGCTGGAGGAGCCTGGGTGGAGCAGCCTGAGGAGAAGAACTTGGGGTGTTGGATAAGGAGAAGCCCTCATGACCCAGCTTCAGTGTGCACTTGAGCCCAGACCGCCCCCCCTCGTGTGCTGGGCTGTACCCCCTCAGAGAGGGGATTCTGCCTCTCTGCTGTGCTCTGGGGAGACTCCCCCCTGCAGTCCTGATCCAGCTCTGGGGCAGCAGCACAAGAGGGACATGGAGCTGTTGGAGTGAGGCCAGAGGAGGCCATGGAGATGCTGTGAGGGCTGGAGCAGCTCTGCTGTGGAGCCAGGCTGAGAGAGCTGGGCTGGGGCAGCCTGGACAAGAGAAGGCTCCTG